>JAMYIC010001850.1:19164-51244 GCA_024112705.1 Microcera coccophila
AGCCCCAGTCCGGCTTGCGTATACACAACCCTGAAGGTTCGAACCATCCTTCGAGCGATGGCCACCGGGTCGCAGCACTTGCTGCCCTCGGGGGTAATGGCAGTCCTGATGGCTCTAGCTCGCCAGTTCAAGGTCAAAGACCCGGTTCGGGATCTTTCATGTCTTCAAATCCCTCGGTCTCGCACCCTGCTAGCCTTCTGCGACCTGGGGCTCCAATTACAGACCGTCCATTGGTACCGCCTGCACGAGATTCTCTCTTCTTTTCGCCTATGAACACCGAACCCCCAACGAGAAGCGGGACTATGGTGTCGGGAGACTATGCCTTCAGACCCGAGCAGCAGGGCGCATATGTCGATCCACATCAGCAGCAGCAGCAGCAGCAACAACAACAACATCCTTATGACGGAAGGACAACAACCTTACTCGACTCTCAGGGCTACTTTTCTGACTTTGCAGGCCAACAGCATTATGATCAAACACAACAAACCATCGATTACCAGGGGCCTCAGCAGCGATATTCCTCCAGTGACGCTTTCTCTCCCACGGCTGCCATGGCGCCGCCCATGCTTACGGCCAGTGACCTACCTCCGCCAGAAGTCCTTGAATACCAAATGCCCTCAGAACCCCGAGATATTCCGTTTGCGATTCATGACCCACACGACAAGACGACCCCCATGTCAAAATTCGACAATATAGCGGCAGTTCTGAGACATCGAGCCCGAACCACGGCAAAACGGCCAGCGTATTGGGTTTTGGATAGTAAAGGCAAAGAGATTGCGTCGATTACCTGGGATAAGCTTGCGTCAAGGGCTGAAAAGGTTGCCCAAGTTATCCGAGACAAGAGTTCGCTATATCGTGGCGATCGAGTTGCGCTGGTATATCGCGACACCGAAGTCATCGATTTTGCCATTGCGCTTCTGGGGTGTTTCATTGCTGGCGTAGTAGCTGTGCCTATCAACGATCTCCAGGACTACCAACGACTAAACTTCATCCTTACTTCAACCCAGGCACATCTCGCGTTAACGACCGACAACAACCTCAAAGCATTCCAACGAGATATCACGACACAGAAGCTTACTTGGCCCAAGGGCGTGGAGTGGTGGAAGACAAATGAGTTTGGCAGTTATCACCCAAAGAAGAAGGATGAAGTGCCTCCGCTGATTGTGCCCGACTTGGCTTACATCGAGTTCTCTCGAGCACCGACTGGGGATCTTAGGGGCGTCGTTCTCAGTCACCGAACCATCATGCATCAAATGGCATGCCTCAGCGCTGTTGTTTCTACGATTCCCAGTAATGGTCCGGGAGACACCTTCAACACGACACTTCGGGACAAGAACGGTCGGCTGATTGGCGGTGGCGCTAGTAGCGAAATTCTGCTCTCGTACCTCGATCCTCGTCAGGGCATCGGCATGATCTTGTGTGTATTGTTGACCGTATATGGCGGTCACACTACCGTTTGGTTTGACAATAAGGCTGTGGATGTCCCCGGGTTGTACGCCCATCTCATCACCAAGTACAAGGCGAGCATCATGATTGCAGACTATCCTGGGCTCAAACGGGCAGCCTACAACTATCAGCAGGACCCTATGACGACGCGAAACTACAAAAAGGGAACGGAGCCAAACTTCCAATCAGTAAAGCTCTGCTTGATTGATACCCTCACAGTCGACAGTGAATTTCACGAGGTCTTGGCAGACCGATGGCTACGCCCCTTGCGCAACCCGCGGGCGCGGGAAGTTGTCGCTCCAATGTTGTGTCTGCCGGAACACGGAGGCATGGTTATCAGTGTTCGTGACTGGCTGGGTGGCGAGGAGCGCATGGGGGTTCCTCTGAAACTTGATATGGGCTCTGATTCTGAATCGGATAGTGAGAAGGAAGACGAGGAAAAGCCTGCGCCATCTAATGGGTTCGGTAGTCTTCTGGGTGGTGGAGGCACAACTACAACGGAGGAGCGTGCCAAAAATGAGTTGGGCGAGGTCCTTCTGGATCGAGAGGCTCTGAAGACCAACGAAGTGGTTGTGGTTGCCATCGGCGATGAGGCACGAAAGAAGGGGTCAACTGAGCCGGGCTTAGTACGCGTAGGCGCCTTTGGCTACCCGATCCCAGATGCTACGATGTCTGTTGTTGATCCTGAAACGGGACTCTTGGCCTCCCCCCATTCAGTGGGAGAGATCTGGGTCGACTCGCCATCTCTTTCAGGCGGGTTTTGGGCGCAACCCAAGAACACAGAACTCATCTTCCATGCTCGACCTTACAAGTTTGATCCTGGCGATCCTACCCCAACTCCAGTCGAGCCCGAGTTCCTCAGAACCGGCCTATTGGGAACGGTGATTGAAGGAAAGATATTTGTGTTAGGCCTGTATGAGGATCGTATTCGTCAAAAAGTTGAATGGGTCGAGCACGGTCATGAAATAGCCGAATATCGCTATTTCTTTGTCCAACATATGGTTGTCAGTATCGTCAAAAATGTTCCCAAGATCTACGACTGTTCAGCATTTGACGTGTTTGTCAATGATGAACACTTGCCCGTCGTCGTTGTAGAATCGGCGGCAGCTTCTACAGCACCCCTTACGTCCGGTGGGCCACCTCGACAGCCCGACACCGCACTCTTAGAGTCACTTGCAGAACGGTGTGTGGAAGTCCTAATGCAGGAACACCATTTAAGGCTATACTGTGTGATGATTACCGCCCCCAACTCCCTGCCAAGGGTTCTGAAGAACGGCCGGCGAGAGATCGGCAACATGCTCTGTCGGCGAGAGTTTGACCTTGGTAATCTCCCCTGCGTGCATGTCAAATTCGGCGTGGAGCATGCAGTCCTAAATCTGCCCATCGGTGTCGACCCCATGGGAGGCATCTGGTCTCAGCTTGCATCGGATTCTCGCGCCGAGTTCCTATTACCTGCGGACAAACAGTACTCCGGCGTAGACCGACGAGAAGTTGTAATCGACGACAGAACTTCAACACCTCTCAACAACTTCTCAAGTATCTCAGACCTGATCCAATGGCGCGTCGCTCGTCAGCCCGAGGAGCTTTCTTACTGCACCATCGACGGTAAAGGGCGTGAGGGCAAAGGTGTGACTTGGAAGAAGTTTGACACCAAGGTCGCTGCTGTCGCGATGTACCTGAAAAACAAGGTAAAGGTACGGCCTGGCGACCACATGATTCTCATGTACACCCACTCTGAGGAATTTGTGTTTGCCGTTCATGCTTGTATCAACCTCGGCGCCATCATCATCCCGATTAATCCCCTGGATCAAAACCGACTGAATGAAGACGTTCCAGCTTTCTTGCATATCGTTGCCGACTATCGTGTCAAGGCTGTTCTTGTAAACCAAGAAGTTGACCATCTGATGAAGATGAAGCCTGTGGCGAGTCACATTAAGCAATCCGCACAGATTCTCAAGATTTCTAGTCCCAGTATTTACAATACAACCAAGCCACCAAAGCAGAACAGTGGCTTGAGGGACCTGAAGTTGACAATCGACCCCGCTTGGATTCGGCCAGGCTATCCTGTCATTGTCTGGACATACTGGACGCCGGATCAGCGAAGAATTGCTGTCCAGCTTGGACACAATACAATCTTGGGCATGTGCAAGGTCCAAAAGGAAACGTGCCAAATGACCAGCTCGAGGCCAGTCCTGGGGTGTGTCCGAAGCACAACGGGCCTAGGTTTCATCCACACTTGTCTCATGGGCATCTACATAGGCACACCGACGTATCTCTTGTCGCCGGTTGAATTTGCTGCCAACCCCATGTCATTATTCGTTACACTGTCGAGATACAAGATCAAAGATACGTATGCAACACCCCAGATGCTTGATCATGCTATGGCTTCAATGCAGGCCAAGGGGTTCACGCTTCATGAGCTCAAGAACATGATGATCACTGCAGACGCCCGGCCTCGAGTCGATGTATTCCAAAAAGTACGGTTGCATTTCGCGGCGGCGGGTCTCGACAGGACTGCCATCAACACGCTCTATTCACATGTTCTCAATCCTATGATCGCGTCGAGATCGTACATGTGTGTCGAGCCGATTGAGCTTTGGCTTGATACACAGGCCCTCCGTCGTGGTCTGGTGATCCCCGTCGACCCTGAGACAAACCCGAAGGCTTTGTTAGTGCAAGACTCCGGAATGGTTCCCGTCTCAACCCAAATCGCAATCATCAACCCTGAAAGTCGGCTTCATTGTCTGGACGGCGAATATGGTGAGATCTGGGTTGACTCAGAGGCTTGCGTAAGGTCATTCTATGGATCAAAGGATGCATTCGATGCGGAGCGGTTCGATGGCCGTGCAGTGGACGGAGACCCAAGTGTACAGTACGTCCGGACCGGTGATCTTGGCTTCCTGCATAACGTGAGCAGGCCGATCGGTCCAGGCGGCGCACAAGTAGACATGCAAGTGCTGTTTGTATTGGGAGGCATCGGCGAGACATTCGAGATTAATGGATTGAGTCACTTTCCGGTGGATATCGAGTACTCTGTCGAGCGTTGTCATCGAAATATTGTCACAAACGGCTGGTAAGTAGGCTGTCCGCGAAACGTAAGCTTCACTAACAACCCGGCAGTGCTGTATTCCAAGCGGGTGGCCTGGTTGTAGTCCTCGTGGAGGTGAATCGCAAGCCATACTTGGCGTCTATTGTTCCTGTGATTGTCAACGCCATCTTGAACGAGCACCAGATCATTGTTGATATCGTTGCCTTCGTTAACAAGGGTGACTTCCCTCGGTCGCGCCTCGGAGAGAAGCAAAGAGGGAAGATTCTGGCTGGATGGGTCACTAGAAAGTTGCGAACCCTGGCTCAGTTCGCGATCCGTGACGTAGATCCAGCCGCGATGGAACCGGGAAGTGCCAGCGAAGATCCCAATGCTCACAGGGGCTCGATAGTTAGTGTACGAAGCGGAGGAGCGCCTGGTGGATCTTCGTTGAGAAACGTCGAACATGCGCCCCAGATTCTCGAAGATGAGGAATATCAGCCGCAAGTAGAGCATACTTCATATGCACCCCCGCCCATGGACAACGTTATGGAACTGCCCCCAGACGAAGAAACGATACAGGCTGCTTACACTATGAAGTCACAGTATGAGCCTCAGTCTGCAGTCTCTCGAGCTCCCACGCAGCTGAGTCTTTCGCACCAGCCCGACCAAGGTTTCGGACTGCTGGATTTTGAAAGGTTCGGCACCGCAACGTCGGAGCAAGCAACAGCGCCAGCCGGAGCGCAACCAGAACCGAGATCCCAGAAAGGTCCATTGCCGCCTCAAATCAGACTCCCCGGCGTAGATGGGCGTGAAGATTTGGACTTTTGGGGAAAACAAGATGAGGAGGACGGGAACTGGACGTCCGGGACTCTCATGCATATGAACTTGGGGGGGAACTCAAGCCACCGACCATGATAAGTGACGATCAGTAACCTTGGAATGATTGACAGCGGGGGGAGTTGGGGTTGGATTACGAACCTATACAATACGCATCTTGGATGTCACGACTATCATCACGCTCTAATAACCTTAGGGTCTCCTCATGATTAGAGGTATATTAATAGACGAAATGGTGTCATGAATAACATCTGTATACGTTTGTCACTCGACCTCAAAACTCCTTGCTATGGATATCCTTGAATTAAAAAAAAAGCCCCTGATGTCAAATATGTCGACCGAATTAAAAGGTGCCATTCCTGGGCTGCGTGACACGCCGGCTGCACCCCCCGTCTTCTATTTCTGAGCTATGCCTCTTCGCCCGTCCCTTCCTAGTACACCCCGGGTGTCGGCTTTCTCATGTCGGACGAATGCATGGTGTCACCGCTTATTTCGGTCGAATCCAGCTCCGCGTGGTAGTCCCCTCCCACCTCGGTGATGTTGTCTCGAGTAGGCAGCTCCTGCGGTGCCTGATGGTATTGGCCTGTCCAAACAGGCGGTTTCTTGTTGCCATAATAACCTTCCTCGAGGTTGTTTGTAACTTCAGCTTGGGGGGGAGCTTCTTTGCGACGGCGCCTCCATAATAAGAAGCCGACGATGGCGAGGGCGATGACTCCGATGGCGACGCCGACGCCAATGCCCGCTGCTGCGCCAGAGGAGAGGCCGCCGCCCCCAGAAGAACCGGAGCCGTTGGTAGAGGTTGCAGAGGGGGCGGAGGAGCTACCAGTGGTATCGGAGGTTGGGCTGGAGGAATCGGTTGGGTTGGCGGAATTGGAGGTGGCTGTTGCTGATGTGGTTGACGAAGGTATCTGTGAAGCAACCGTTTAGTCTTTGAGGACTGGGCGTGAGTAAGTTTGGCGCGGGAGAGCTTACGTTCGTAAAGGTCGTGGAAAAGGCACCATCGTCCACGTTCTTGTGGCTCGTCATTAGCCAATGCTGCGCAGGCTGCGGCACATCGGTGCTTAAGTTATCACTCAGAAACGGCGGGTTTCCAGGATGCACATCCAGGACGTAGTCCGTCCCGTTCGCGACATTGACAAACCGCAGCGTCTTGTCCCCCCAGTCGGCGATGTCCCACTGCTGCTCCTTGGTCCCGTCGGAATCGCGCAAGCATGGCTGCGTCTTGGAGTTTGCAATCTCGTTCGGGACATAACACACGCCCAGCTGCTTGGACACGCCAGTCTTGCTGTTGCGGAGGGCGTATCGGCCTTTGGTGGAGGAGACGGGCTGGAGCTGCCAGTACTGGTCGACGGCGGGCCAGACGGCGAGGGAGTTGTTGGGTTGGGTGGCCTGGAAGGTGGACTGGAAGGCTTTTTTGGTGTAGTTGTCGACGCGGCCTTCGGTGATGTGATACCACACGTTGGGGTCGAAGGTTGCGGCGGAGAGGGCACCAGCCATGATGATGGCTTCTTTGTCGAGAGACTCTCTTGGGTAGATGTGTCCGATACGGCCACTTGCTAGAGGAGTACAAACAAAGAACGGAGCGGTTTGACAAAGAGACCAGAAACGAAGGATTGAGAAAATGTTAGTCCACCTTACCGACCAGTGCTTCCTCATGGGATAGCACACGTACTACGGAGTATGCGGGGATTGTACTGGAGCATTACCACCCGGGCTAGCTACTTCGTAAGTTAGTCTCATCCACTTGGATATCCTCATCAGACACTATCCCCCGGTACTTGTACTATGTAAGCTGACCGGCATTTTGCTCGTGGAAATGTCCGTGGTGAGGTAACGGAACGAAGGAGATCTGGGCTGACAAGGGGGGGATGGAAGTGCACGGCGTGTCTAGCTTAGCTCGCCCTAGCTCCCTGGGAGTTGATAATAGTTGCCCTGTCGGGAAGAGATTTTCTAGTCTGCTGGGCTGGTCCTGGGGCCCTGCTAGGGCTGTGCGGCGTCGGTAGGATGCCGCGGGTGCGGTTCCTCGTCAGGAGGCGACGAACTGAGATTGGCACTTTTTCGTTGGATTGAAAGCCTGTGTGAACCTCGATCCCCTCTGCCCAGCTCCCGATGACCTGCCGTTGTCTTTCGTATTCTTGAGACGGGATATGCATCCTCTGGGTAGCTGATCACGTCTCGGTACATGCAGGTTACACTGCTCATCTCCCACTCGGACGAAGCCTCCAATCTCATTGGGCACCTCGGACTTGGACTAGAATCGATGCAGCAATGATCGATCCCTGCTCCGTTCTAGCCCCCAAGCCGCCCGCTGGGACCCTCAGGGCTTCCGCTCAGGGCTGAAACGTCCCGACAAAAATGCCCGGGATGTGGTGGCGGGCATTCCCACAGCTCTCTCGCTCCGTGGCGTTGTCATGACCCTGTCATAAGGTAAATGAATGGATGGTCCGCTAAGATCAGCCACTCAACCGGCTCTCGAGCCTGGCCTCCATTCATGGGACCGGCGCGTATCCTCAGGTTGCACGACGTCGAACTTGTTCGCCACTATCATCCCTAAAAATAAGCGCGCAGCCGCGCACAGCCATAAGGCACCAACCGGTCCGAGGAACGACAAAGGCCCCCTCTAAGGACGGAGGTAGAGGGAACTGGCGGCCGCCGGTGCCGTTGGAGAGGGTGTGGCCGTCAGTTGCTAGGTACCAAGACCAGGGTGCCTTTTCGATCCTGGGCGCTGGTTGGTGGTCGAGGTCATTGCAAGCGCGTGCGTGTAGTCTTGTGGCTTCGATCTGATGATTGGAGGGTGGAGGAGCTGAGTTTGGGACTTTGGTTTGTGAGTAAATTGTCTTCTCTTGGCACGGGTTCTTTCACGTGCGTAGCGGCTGAGAGGTCTCACAATTATCCCGGCGGCACGGTATCTCTCGAACAACAATTCTGCTTCCTTCATGGATCATATAAAACAAGGTACCAGCAAGATATAACATGACAAGACACCTAAACTAAGACATTCTCCCAAACTCAACGCTTCGTCTTGTTGTCCAACTTACTGGAACTGCCAGCTATACAGCCATCAGCATTACACACATATACTATATTCAACACTTGAATGCTTACTCCCAGTCTTTGCTTCCTCTTCCTCTTTCACTGGACCAACATGTCCACCTGGGTCTCTACGGTAGCTCCAAATCAGCCGTCTCCCACCTACCGCTCGCAAGGGTGATTGAACGAGTACTTACCCGCAGGTACAGAGCGTATAATTCCCTCCACTTCCGCCGCTGCAATCTTTCCGATGTGTAGATTCCGATGAATCCGTTGGCATCTTCCAGTGTGGTTCGCTACTTCGGATAGTTGTTTGGTTTAGGTGTTGATGATATGCATGAGCTATTAAATGCAAGCCCGTGGTCTTGTGTTTCAAACAGTACCATGAATACACCCACATGTGTCATGTACACCCTCTCTACATAGCCCAACATTGCGACCATCATGCCATTTGACTGGCCCTCAAAAGCAAGTCCGGCCTGACACCACCGGAGCGGCCCGGCATAACCGAGGTCATACTGCATTCATAGCCAAGGGGGGTCTGACGAATTGCCAAGCATCTCGTCATGTTTCAGAGAAAAAACTGTCATAGTTGTGTAATACCTTTTTGCCATTGAAATTGTGATACTTATGTTATGATGGACCATGTTCAACCGTGTATAAACCCTAATCCCGTGCTTTACTCCCAGCACCCAAGCAAGACAACCCTATATAAAAGTACAAGTCTACTGTACAACCCGTGGTGACTCTCCCTTGCCATATACCCAACGATCAAGGCCTTGTCCTCTGCTCCATCTCTTTCAGTGCTCGAGTAACGATACCCTCTGCCTCCCTGATAACATCATCACCTCTTCTCCATGTATAAAGCGCTACTCCAAGGCCATCGAGCTGCTCATGCGCTCTCGCCAGTCTGCGCTTCCATAGCTCCAACTTCTTGTTTACGGCTTGGGGACCGAAATTCGGGGATCCGCCCGGCGTGTTGCCGCCGGATCTGCTCCCCGATCGCGTCGAACCAAACGCTGGTGGTTGGGACCTCGGCGGGCCAAGTGGCTCGTAGTCGACGTCTAGGTTGGAGTTGTTGGGGCGCGGTGGAAGAGGGGGGTTGCGTGCTGCTACGTTTGTCGTGCTGCTGGATGGTGTTCCTCGCCGTCGAGGTGGAGGTGGAGGGGGGCGGTCACCAGCGTTAGCCTTTGGCACACTGCTACTGCTGCTACTTCCCAATGTCTGCTGAGAAGTGTTGCTCATCTGTGACAGAGGGTGAGCTGCCGGCCTGTCTTGCGTCGGTCCGCTGGTCCTCCGAGGTAAAGGAGGAGCGTGTGCCTGATCCAATGAGTTGTCTTGCGCGACTCCCTTGTTCATCTCGGTTATAGATTGAGCACTCCGCAGCGCGATTGGTTTGGTCGGACGAGGTGGAGGTGGCTTTCGTGAGGATAGAATATCGGGTGTGCTTACGCTTCGATTTCCAGCCTGATTCCTGACCTGTGCTAGAGCCGCCTTTTCCTCAAGTTCGGCTTCTTCAGGTTCGTGAGAAAGATCGATCAGTGTTCCCATCACCGGACCCGTTGAGGTCTTTCTAGGAGCTGGCCTAGGCGTTGTCGCCGAACTTGAGCTTTGTGTAACAGCGTTGCCTCCGATGGACCTGGCGCTACCGTCAAATGACCTGCCAGAGTTCTTACGCCGACTTAGGTCAAAAGTTGGATCAAAGAATCCTCCTTGTTCAGGCGTGGTAACATCGCGAATGAAGACAGCCAGGATCCGCCCAGGGTTTGCAATAGCTAAATCGGTATACACTTCCAAGTCAGCCTCGCCGCTGTCGCCCACGAGAAGGAACCTTCGTTCTGGAAAGTCTCGAAGTAGCCGGTTCAACGTCGACTTCTTCCTTTCCGCGACAGGCTCGAATATGCCTTGAAGCATCCCGCTGTACGCCTTCAAATGCAAAGATCCTGGAGGAAGCCCCACGAGCTTGAAGTAGCTAGCAAGAACCGGGAACAATTGCCAAGGGCTGTTGGAGCAGTAGTGAATACTAACACCAAGGTCATGCATACGATTATACCACTCCTTGACACCCTCGACGGTGAGGTCGTTAAGATCACGGACAAAGGTATTGCGGAAGATTTCCTTTGCGCCCATGGAGATGTTGGATCGCTTGATGGTATCGTCAATGTCACTGATGAGACTGACACCACTCGGTTCGATGATTTCAATTTCCTGGATGGCCGACAGTCCCTCGTTGGCCAAGACCCTCACATGAGTCGGGACAAAGTCGAGAGCTGCTCGCATGACAAAATGGCCCGCGTCGTTAGTGATGACCGTTTTTGACTGCGACTTGGTGTCATTATAGAAGAACAGGGTTATCGGTAGTGCAATTTGAGGATTCGTCATGAACGGCGCAATTCGTGCCATGAGATTCGCGTTTGCCAGCGTGAGTTCCGCCTCGGTCATCTCAGCCGCGTTCGTCGAATATGGCCTCGCTGGCATGGTTGGACTTGTGGGTGGTGAGTCTGGCGTTTGACTCCCACTGCCGAACTTGCGCCCGTACGTGCTGGCGCCCTCTGGATCACCCCCTTCCCGAGGCTTCTCACTATAGCCTCCTTGGGAGGCAACCTTCTTCTCTGCCTGGCCTATACGTTCGATCTTTGCAGCTTCGTGGGCGATTTTCTCCTGTTCTCGTTCTTCTTCGTGCATATGATGTTGCGCATGAAACGACCCAGGGTTTGAGTTGGAGTTGTTCTGGTCCGCCTTTGGAGCCGGGATCCCGCTGAGCTGCCGCGCAAGACCTATTAACATTCGGTTCCTCCTTGTCATGGGGCCGACATGAGGACAGTATAGCCACCCCCTCACGTCAACATCCACAACAGCCCGTTCGTCTTCGTCTCTTTCCCACTCTTGACGCCAGTAATCCTCGTCTCGTATATTTCCATATTCACCTTGTGATTGGTGCATTGCTTCCTGGCCCCAGTCTCTCTTGACATGCCGTTTCGCGTACGAGGGAAACAGCACCATTTGTTCATCACCATGAGCCGTAATAGCGACGTCTGGAAAGGCTCCGGGGATATGGATTCGACCATGGCCCTCATGGCCCTCGGAACCCCCTGCCGCTCTTGTTTGTGCGTATGATTGCTTGATCTCAGTCACAGCCGCCTGTCCACTCCTGTACAAATTTCCAGCCATGGCCGCCAGCTTCTTCCTGCGATAGCCGCGTTCGCCTGGGCTCGAAGGGCGCTCTGGCCCATAGCTAGACTGTGTTCCGCCTGAAGGTCGCATCTTGCGTGCCAGAGATCCCCTTGATCGGTCTTTCACATGCTTCGGAGGTCGATTTTGTTGTGGGCCCAGCAAGAGTCGTTTACTCTGCCGAGCGACAATATCTACAATCCGGCTCTCCTCAAGGCGCCTGCGTTGGCGCCCGAGTATAAAACGATAAACCCGAGTCTGGAAGTTGTGCTTGAGGTACGGGAGAGTGTCAAGGCGGAAGTTGAAGAGTCGTTCGCGGTATCGATCTCGAACAGCTCTCGGGAAGAGGTAACGGAGAAGGCTCTGTTTGTGGCGCGGATGGGGGCGGCCAGAACCGAAGAAGTTGAAGGGAGCCAGCTTGGCGCAGGTTCTATAAGGCTGACAATACGTAGACGGCCTTATGTACGAGGACGAACGTTGGTTGCAGCGAGGAATGCCGAATGCCAAATCGCGGGAACGCTTGCGGGCTACTCAGGTGGGTCTATCTTCTGACGAGGCAAGCCGAGCCTGATGTAGTCGAAGATAGTGACTTGAGCACCTGACACAAGCTTCTTCGACCAATATCAAAGTCGTGCCCTGTCGGATTTGAGACCTGGCCACAAAAAATGCGACAGGAGGTTGACTCGTGATCATCGTAGGCCGTAGGTTTGAGACCTCGTGCCTTACGTCATCACAGAATTGGTGGGGGATTCTCGTATGGAGACTCAGCCCCAAGCTTCGTGGGGACTTCATTCGATATCTTGCCATCACTCGCTTCAAAAAGTCCCAAAAGTCAGGGGCACAGCAAATGATATCGCTTGTATTAAATGACACCTGTATCGACCGTCTGCACGCAGTACATGATCTCTCATACGTTGCCTCACCTCCTCCTACCGCCCATCCTCGCCTTCGGCTTTCCCTTGTTCGGCACCCTCTTTCCACCAGCCGCAGCACCACCACTACCGGCCGCCTTGGCCTTGGCCTTATCCTTCGCCCTCTCCTTGGCCTTGGCCTTGGCCTTCATCTCGGCTTCAGAGTTCTTTCCCTTCCTCCATTCTGGGCCCTCTGATCTCATTTGTTTGGCATCTAGACGTTTCTTGTCTTTGTTGCTCAGCTTTCCGGAGCCCTTCTTCTTCATAGCTTCCCTCATGCCATTAAGCTCGTCCTTGCCAGCTTGTTTCGCCTTCTGCTTGTCATGCTCAGTAGCGAACCATGTTCGTTTGGGCCGAGACTTGATCTCCTTTTCATGCTCGATCAAGTTCTCACCCTTCCTAACCTGCATTTCGGCCTGAGCTAGTTGTTTCTCCTCCTTCTCCTCCTGCATGATCTCGCCAATCTCATCTTCCATCTCATCAATCTGAGCTTGGAGCTTGTCAGCGTCTGAAGCCTCGATGACTCGGCTCACGATCTTAGCACCCTGGGCTTTGGCTGCCTTTACCGCAGCCTTGACGACCTTGCGATCAGGCTCCGCGGCCAGTGTCAGAGCTTTACCGCTTCGTCCAGCACGAGCAGTACGTCCGACTCGATGCACGTAAATTTCCAGTGATTGAGGGGCTTCGTAGTTGATGACCGTATCGACGCCCTTAATATCCAAACCACGAGACGCTAGATCTGTGGCTAACAAGTACGAGACCTTGCCATCTCGGAAATCTTCAACACTGGCAATACGCTATTGATATGTTAGCTGATAGAGTTTGGTCCCGCCTGAATGATATACTAACCTGCGCCTGGTTCATGCTGCCGTGAAGTTCGGCACAAGACATGCCAAGAAGGCCGAAAACGATTCGCGCTCGATGTGCCTCTTTCTTCTGACGGAAGAAGATGATGACCCTCTCTGTGTAGAGAGTTTTGCAAACATGCGCCAGGTAGCCCATTCGCTTCTCTTCACGGCCTGGTCGCAAACGCACAAACTCCTGTGTCAAGGTGGTAACGGTCTTTTTCTGCGAGTCAACCATGACTCTAGCGGGCTTATTCATACCGACTCGGATCAAGCGATCGACGGTGGACGTCATGGTAGCGGAGAAAAGCATGGTTTGACGTGACTTGGGTAACGTAGTAAGAATCTCGTTCAACTCGTCTGCGAATCCGTCCTCCAGCATTCGATCGGCTTCATCTAGAACCAGAATCTCAACAGTATCAACATTGAAGCTAGCTGAGTTGCGCATATGGTCGATGAACCGACCAGGTGTCGCGATGATGACATCGGGTCGTAACCGCAGTTCGGCTTCTTGCATTTTGAGACTCAGACCACCCACAGCCAGAGTAAACTTGATGTCGGTGTGTGCAGCCAGCTTTGTTGCAACCGCATGACACTGGATCGCAAGTTCACGAGTAGGGGTAAGGACGACAACTCGAGTGGTGGGGACCTTCTTCGGGCGATATAGTAACCGCTCCAGGATAGGCACGACAAAGGCACCAGTCTTTCCTGAACCAGTCACTGCACCACCAACAAGATCTTTGCCCATGAGAGCAATTGGGATCGACTTGGCTTGAATAGGGGTGGGTTTTGAGAAGCCGACTGCCCCCAGACCTCGGAGAATCGGACGAGACAGAGACATGGCTTGAAAAGATGACGCATCTGTTTTCTTCCCCTTTGTCTTTTCTTCGGGGGCGAAGAATGCTTGCCTCTTGGCTTCCTCCTCTGCGTCTGGCTCATCGTCCTCGCTGGCAACAGACTCTTCGTCATCCGGATGGCCTACAGGAGTAGCAATTGAGTCATTGTCCGAAGCTGCGTCGTCATCATTCTCTTCCTCGCCGTCCTCACTCCCCTCTTGAGCCTCATCACCGGATTCTTCGGCATCAGAAGCAACGTTCATACCAAAAGCATCGTCCGCCAGAACCTCATCGTCGTCGTCGTCCAAATCCACATGCATAACGTCTTCTTCGTCTTCTTCTTCGACCTCACCATTCGTGCCGTCATTGCCATTCTTCTTCTCTCTGCGACGTCGGATAATATCATCAAGGTCTACACCCTTCTTCTCAACGGCCATTCCTTTTTTTGTTGCGCCCTCAAAGCCCCATCCCTCGAACTCCCCGACGCCAAGATCACCAGCGTCGTCAAGTCCGAACTCAAAGTCAGAGTCCATGGCACCGTCGTCATCATGTTTTTGGCCCCAGATACCTTCGGGCTGCTCGTCCTCTTCCTCGGGAGTATCGTCGCGTTTGACCTTCTTGGAATTCTTGTTCGTCTTTGCCTTTTTCTTAGGAGGCTGCGCGGGGGTGATTTCCTCCTCTACGAGACCATCTTCATTATCTGAAATAGTATGAATGAAATCGTCTTCGACCGGCTTTCGTTTCTGAGAGGGCGCCATTTTGCAAGCTTGCCTCAGCTTTCAACGAAGCATCAAGATTGGGAGATCCGTACTACGGGTTGGTGGGGCACCTTCGAAAATTCAAAGCGATTTTCCTTGACATCTTTTTTTCTGCCGCTCTCGAGAAATTTGGCGGTGTACGAGGATAGTTGGGATTGCTCCACGTGACCTGGCTGGGCCAAAATGAACACCAAAGGGAAGGAGGGGCGGCCGTGGTTCCCCCGAGTAACCCCACCAATGTTGATTGGACCATTTGGGACATTGCCAGCACTTCTGGAATCAGCGCGAACAACGGAGGGGACCTGGTTTAATTTCTCCAGCATCCGACTATTTTGCCGCTGCCTTGCGCCATAACAAACGTCTTCTCGAGCCTCTTCCATACCCGAAATTCTCGTTAGCGAGCCTCTACGTCTTACCCTCGGTGTTCTCGCATCTCACTCTCGAATTTATACAAGTCCCCTTTCGCATCTCTAGCATTTACGTCAGTCAAGATGGGCGAGTCAAGGTTAGTGCTAGCAGGGCGATATCGTGTCAATCCCCAGATCCTTGCTGATCAGGCTCGAACACTAGACAGGAGCTTGTTCAGTGGCTCAACAGCCTTCTTCAACTAAACATCACCAAGGTCGAACAATGCGGTACAGGGTGAGTCTCGTCTCCTCTTATCCCTCCCGCGCGGCAGCACCATTATCATGGGCGCTTTGAGCCTCGCGCGGCCGACCCGAACGAGAACGACTCTAACAACGAAATTACAGCGCTGCTCTTTGCCAGGTGTTTGACAGCATCTACATGGATGTTCCCATGACTCGGGTCAAGTTCAATGTGAACTCCGAATACCTATACATCCAAAACTTCAAAGTTCTTCAAAGTATGCTTCTATCCCACTCATTCCTAGCGCTGGAGTCGGGTGACTGACAGTATCCAGATTGCTTCACCAAGCACCAGATCGACAAGCCGATCCCCGTGGCGGCTCTGGTCAAGTGTAAGATGCAGGACAACCTTGAATTTCTGCAGTGGACAAAGAAGTTTTGGGATCTCAACTTTCCCGACCATGACTACGATGCCGTTTCGCGACGGAAGGGCCCTGCTGGCCCGGTCGGCGGTGGTGCTTCACGACCGGCTGCTGCGCCGGCTGCTGCAGCCCGTCGAGGAGGCACTACTCCCAGTGGCGGCCCACGTGTTGCCAAAGCGGCTGGCCCTGGAACAGCCGCTCTCCAGCAGGAGAACAATTCTCTCAAGGAGACTGTCGCTGGCCTTGAGCGCGAGCGTGATTTTTACTTTAGTAAACTCCGAGACATTGAGCTGCTCATCCAACAGGCCGTCGACGAAGACCCTGAGCTGGAGAAGGCGGAAGACGGTCTCGTCAAGCAGATCCAGGCGATTTTGTACTCGACAGAAGAAGGCTTTGAGATTCCGGCGGAAGGGGAGGGGCTGGACGACCAGGAGACCTTCTAAGTGGCTGGGGTGATGGGGGAGAAGCATGATGAACGTGACCATGATTTTGTATTGAAGGTAGACGTTGTTTCTGGATGGGTCAAAACGGCATGGACAGGAGTTGAGACCTCATAATCGTGGGGATGCCTTGCTATAGAACAAGGCTTCTCGGGAAGCGAACCTTGGTGTTGAGGGGGAGGTTGGTAGCCTCCAAAGCAGCCTCGGCATAATATATCACCTGGTTGGACACGACGCAGAGCATTCCTAGATGGCGATGTGAGACCTTGGCAGGGCGGAGACGCTGCGGGCCGACCAAGTGGCTTATTGCTTGATCGGACGGGTGACGCCGCCATGGTTCTGATAAGCTTTGACGGAAGCTAGCCGCTCGCGAAGTCTATGGCCATTATGATAAAGACTCAATTCAAGAGCGGGAAAGCGAACCTAATTTGAGTAAGAGTTGAACGTACGAATTCGATCAGATTCATGGAAGCTAACCTGGACACGGGCCGGCTCTTACTCTCATCTCGTTACGAAGGGGCATGTCGTATCCAAGCCATGGATCAATAGGCATCAACAGAACACGGACAGTAGGCTACTGCATGATGATAAACGATGTTACAGCAGCTTGCCGGAATTTTCATCGAAGCTAAGACGCTGACCTCCACCCTAGGCAACTTCATTTCTTGACGGGAATAGAAACATTCCGGCGTGGTGTTTCAGTAGCAAAATGACGACTACCAACCGCTGAGGAGGATCAGGCTCGAGTGGATAGAGGTTTAGCGCCCACTGTCGCGCCACCGTCTCCCAAAGTCGGCATTGAAAGCTGAAAAGGCTCAGGCTGCGGAGTGCGCTAAACCTGCTGAGGACCCTGTGCGCTGAACTGGACCCCGTGAACGCCATGACGCATTCGTTCCGTTGATCACTCCCTCTTGTCTCCCAACATCATCGACCCAAGCTCTCTTGTTGTTAATACCCAGTGTCGTATCGAGAGAAATCACGCCCCGAGCGGCTTTTAATCAATATTGCGAAAAAAACCAAGGCTCCAAGCGACAGACGAATTAAGCCGTTCAATCATATATATATAGACGTGAGGCTGCAATGGCACCGCCACCCGAAATCGCCATTCCATCGACCAGCATCTCCGATGAGGGCGCTTCGAAGCCATATACCCTTTACAATATTACTCTTCGCCTTCCACTCCGCTCCTTTGTCGTCCAAAAGCGATACTCAGACTTCGACACCCTAAACCAGACGCTTATACAAGAAGTCGGTGCGTCGCCCCCAGAAGCGCTGCCTGGGAAGCACTGGCTTAAATCAACGGTCAACTCAGCAGAGTTGACGAGGGAGCGGCAGTCAGGACTGGAGAAATATCTACGCGCGATTGCGGAATCGCCAGACCGAAGATGGCGGGACACTTCGGCTTGGAGAGCGTTCTTGAACCTGCCAAGTAATAGCACAACAACTTCGCAAGCTTCAGCGGCGGGACTGGCCAAAAACGCTGCTGCTGGTGCAGCAGATCCCGGAACATGGTTGGATATACACAAAGACTTGAAGCAGTGTCTACACGAGGCTAGGCAAGGCCTGTCGAAGAGAGATGCGGCTGTCGATAGCGGGAATTCAACCGCCGCTGCGGAAGCAGGCGCGGCAGCGAAGCGAGTCCTTGTGAAAGCAGGCACGCTGATAGCTACCTTGGCTGATGGGCTACGGAGAATGCAGGAGTCAAACAGGCTAGGCGATGGTGAGCTACGGCGACGTCGCGATCTCGTCTCCCAAGCTCGGATGGAGCGTGAAGGCCTCGACAGGCTCTCAAACAGCATGCCTAGCTCGACATCAGTCTCTGGTCGAGGTGGTGCAAGCCAGGGCCAGGCCTCAAACTCCGACAAAGCTGGACTCTTAAGAGGCGGACGCCCAAGCGGTCGCGTGCTCGGGGCTCCTTTACCGGAGACGAACAAGACTCGCGAGCTCGACAATCAAGGAGTGCTGCTCCTGCAACAAGAGGAGATGTCGGAGCAGGATGCGCAAGTTGACCGACTCACGGCCATCATCCGACGACAAAAGGAGATGGGATTACAAATCCACCAGGAAGTCGAAGAGCAGACGCAGATGCTGGAACTACTGGATGAGGACGTCACACGGGTGCAGGGCAAATTGAAGGTCGCCAACAATAGGATCAAGAAGATGTGACTTGGGCTCTTGAGCTTTTTTGTCCGAACTCTGCTTTTGGTTGTACAGTTGATCGTATGGTGGTTTTGGATGGGGAGGATGGCTGCAGAAGGTTTCTCGTGGTTTGCTGATATGCTGACCTTTCTTCTAGAGGCTGGCTCATAGCACTGGTGCCGGTTGGCGTACTTGGGGACTGTAGTATACTTATTTAAAATTGGTTACATATTACTCTTTGGAGTATGAATACACATAGCATATAATCCACGTTAGAACTTGGGAGAGTGTTGATCTGAGACAAAGTCTTGGGTTCCACGCTCATTGCACATACTCGTCGACGCTATTAAATGGAGACATCAATGATATGTCTCTGGTCGAGGTCAAAGTGGAAGAGGAGCTTTGGAAAGCATCCAGGTGTCACACCCTTACCTAGTCTCGTTTATTGACACGCCCTGCGGCGCTTAGAGCCAACAACTCAACCCCCACCTTAGCTACACAAATATAGATGAAATCATTGTGACACACCAGACAACCACCATGTCGGGACTTCAAGGATCAAACAACGGCGGCGACATCGCAACGGTCCGTCCCACGTGTGCGCCCAAAGAGGTCGGGCTTTGGTACGCCGCCAACAGCTCGAGACTAGAAGATTGGGGACGGGACTCGACTCTGAATCCTTGACGCACGTATCCGACGTCACATCGCACATCGATTCCCAATTGATGCAGGACCGCGAGCATGCACTATCGCCATGCTAAGATAGCGTTGTGCGTAATTCCAGATTTGATGACGGATCCTTTAGTGAGCGCTGCCCGTCGCCTCTAGATTCCGGGGGATTTCGTGGGGAAAGGTCGGTGTCGGAACTCGCCAGCCGGCCATGTCACCTTTGGTATTTGATTAGGTAGATTCCCATGCTGACATCTCTCTCTCAGACAGGGAATACTTCTGACAGAGAGTTTATTTGTTGACACGGGCTTTGACAAGCCGTCAGCTCCCACCTACTTTTAGTACCGTAGGAAAGATACGTAGAGAGGGGGGCTCCACAGCGGCAGAGCTACGTCACTAGCACACGGCGGGATCATCGACAGTTCCGCGGGCTGCCGTGACCTGCCTGGCGCGTTATCCTCGTTGCTAGGCAACGCCGCGCCGAGAGGGAAAAAAAACCATCAAGCCATGCTGAATAAACCACTTAGCGATGGGGGTACGGCTCTATTCCGGGGACCGCCAACCAATTGCCAACACAGCCATGCCCCATGTCGATACGTTGACCTTGCATCAATTTGCCTCAAAAGGCCGCAGGATCGTCCACTCGACAGAGGCTCAACCTGCACGGCGATGTGCCCTCGAGCGAGTAACGTCGTCGATAGAGGTGATGCCATCACTGTCACACTGCGGCAACCGGACCGCTCCCCACACAGACACAGACGCATACTCGAGGTGGTCGAGGAGCTGCAGCACACAGGCTGGCTGGGCTGACACGACATCCACTCGCCCAGCATGTGTGGAGCCCTCTGATTGACTGTTGACCGCCTACTGGGACAGGCTCTGCATCGTGGGATGGCTGGGATTGGAGACGACGTGTTCTGGATCATGGATGTTGTGATTGCTACGACTCCAGTGGAAATTGATTTGTTGAGAGCTGCCTCTGATGTGCAGAGAGGGGACTGCGAGCGGTTCATGAGATGGGATTCGCGTCCCGTGGACGAACGGCCTCGCACGGCCGTGTCCATGTCGCTTAAGCATCTTTGGTGACGATTAGCCCGCTGTCTCGAGGCGAGAGAAATGGATGGAAGCCCGTCAGCGCCTCAAGCTCGGTTTCCTGACGGGACTCGAAGGCAGGGGAGACCTGGGCGGACCAGTGGTGAGCGAGGGTTGGTGCCATCGAGCCAGGACTTCAGGTTCGTACGATGTGGCCATGTGTACCATTTCCCCATCCTCCACTTTGCTTTTTCTTTACCATTCGCGTGAGACTACATGCCGCAGTCTTTTCCAACGGCTGGGGACCCAGTTCGTGGTGGTCATGGCTGCATGAGGCTATCCAGGGTTTTGATTCCTCGATTTTCCTCAAGGAGCGCGGGTTTGATTGCGCGTAAATTGGTGTGCACAACCGTGCCGCTCAAACTGGATTGACGTCGTTTGTCGTCTCAATCATAAAGCCTACTACGTAGAGGAGAGAGCGAGATAGCTTGACAGCTTCCAGGTTTCGCCGTCGATCTCCCACCGCATCCAATCCTGGCCACCCGAGACCCCTTGTCTGAGGCCACAAGTGGATCGTCACTGAGCGACCAATTCACCGGCTACAGCGTGTCCACCACTCGCCATTCGGCCCCAGGGGAGTCAGCCCCCACTAATCACTAGACGCTAGGGGCCGTCCACGCTGCGTCCCGCCCGCGGCCTCGCTCCTCCAGGTGCCTCCTCCGCTACAGGCTGGAAGCTTTCTAGGCTTTCCACAGCCCTCGCCAGGTCCACTCCCCACCAGCTGGCAGGCCTTCTCCACCAAAAGTAAACAACCTCCTCACCTGCTCGTCTGCAGAGACGCATCCAGCCAGTGCTTTTCCCCCCTTCATCCTCCATCTTCCCTGTTGCTTCGTTCCCATCCTATCCCATCCCCTTGCGATTCGCACGCCCCTCCATGACAACTTTCGAAAGACACAAACGGAACAAAGAGACTGACTGAGAGGGAGGGCAAAAGCTTAAAACCCGAAAAGCTTAATCTTTGTGCTTTGCGCCTTGTGCTTTGTGCTCTGCGTGTGCTTGGTGCATTATTTGCATTTGCTCTGGAGCCTGGCGTTTGCTTCCGTCCTAATTTTTGCGTGAGTCTTTCCCACCGGATCCACCTCGACGACATGGCCCTCTTTTTCCCAACCACCCTACCCGTCTCGAATAATCTCGTCTCCTTTTTCACATCGTTGGGTGTTTCCTAATCAATCGTCGGAGCCCCGGGAGAATGTGTCCTCTAACCGCTGCCAGTTTCTCTTACGACGTCACGACCTTTAATGGCTTCCCCAATACTCCCCTAGACCGAGCGATATTCGCCTACATCTTCGTTTAAGCCTACGACGCCCGTTCTCTCTCCCCCGACCTCGAGACGACCCTGTGCTGAGCGACTACAATGAGCGGCCCTCCACCGCCTCCGCCCCATGGCGGAGTGCCCAAAGGTTCTGGCCTCCCTCCCGGGAAATACGACATCTTCGTCATCCCGGAGCACTCTGCCGGCGCCGGCTTCCTCTACCTACCTTCGTTGCAGCCCAACATCAATAGCTTTGCTGCTGGCTTTGCCTCGGCGCTCATCCTCGTCGCTCTATGCCAGAGTATGGCTCCGGCCTTCCGAGCGTGGTGGGATGGGTTCCAGGGGCTTGGCAACATGGGCATGGTGATGATCTTGATAGGGGTAGGCTTCGGAGCTTGGAGCCTGGGTAGGACACAACAAGGTGGAAGTGCACGACCCAGTGCATCCTATGATGGAACAGGAGGATACGGAGGGACGAGTTCGGGGACGTCTGCCAACACAGGCGCTCCCCCGCCGCCGCCTCATGGTAACAGTACGCCTCCTCCACCTCCACCTCACAACGATCCACCTCCTCAATCACCTCCACAACAGGAGCGGCATAAGAATGCATGGGAGGGCCCTCCTCCGCAACAAACTCCGCCCCCTAAGCCGGAACCACCGCCACCGCCTCGACAACATCCACCACCTCCACCTCAGACTCCTCCCGAGACGCCCCCTCTCAGACCTCAACCAAAACGGCCGCCAACACCCCAAAGTGCGAAAGCTGAACCGCCCCCCAAATCCAAGGAGTCGGCATGGGAGAAGGCTCGAGAGGAGACGAAGCGGAAGGAGGCAGAACGCAAGGCAAAGGAAGCGGAGAACAAGCGACGGGAGGAGGCAGCCAGGAGGCTAGCAGAATTGCGAGCTAGGGAAGCTAGGGAACGAGCAGAAAGGGACAAGGAAAAACAACGACGGGAGCGTGAAGCTCAGGAACGAGAAGAACAAAAACAACGTGAGGCCAAAGAGCGCAGAGATCGCCTCGAGGCTGAACAAAGAGCAAAAGACTTGGCGGAAAAATTAGAACATGAACGGCGAGAAAGGGAACGATTTGAACGGGAGGCCAAAGAGGCGAGAGAAGCCGCCGCGGCAAGGGCAGCCGCGGAGGCAAGGTTGGTTCAAGAGGCCAAGGAACGAGAGGCACAAAAGCAACGCGAAGCCAAGGAGCTGGAAGAGAAGCGAAAAAGAGAGGCCCAAGAGAGAGAGGAGAGGAGGAAGCGACTACAACAACAACGTGAAGAGATGCGGAAACGAGAAGCCGAAGAAGCTAAGCGAAGAGAGGAGGCTAAGGCGAAGAAGGAGAACGAGAAAACAAAGGCGGAAGCTGAGGCAGCTGCGAAAGCCAAGGCCGAGGCCGAAGCGAAAGCAAAAGCTGACGCGGAGGCACAAACACAGTCTCGTAAGGGTTCCAGCTATGCCTTCTCCGGCGTCGGAGAGAGAACAAGCATGTGGCCTAATGGACGACCTCCTATCCCCAAGTCCAACGTCTCTTCAACTACGCCTAAGCCTCCTCCCAGCGCAGCTCCGAGCTCTGCTCGGGATCCTCCGGGTTCATCTGGCCCGAGGTCGAACGTGAGCAGCAGTAGGACGGAGACCACGGCCAGGACCGAAGAAACGCACTCGTATCGGCCCTACGATAAAGTCAGAGCTCGGCGAAAGAAGTCGGTATCCTCCATGACAGGATCCGAGTCTTCGTGGGCGGGAACACAAACAACTGCGCGGACATCACCACCGCCCTCTTTCCGGGGTCCGTATTCCACCAGTGACCCAGAAAAGATCGTCATCTCTGCGGTATACCTCTTCATGAACCAATACGCGAAGACACCCGCCAGCCAACTCATATCTGGTATGGGATCCGTCACTGACGGGCTCATCCTCCGCATTACTACCGAAGGTCTCTTTATCGATGATGACGTGCGTGGTGTTCCCCAGCGTGAGTGGGATGTCAAGGCTTGGACTCTGAAGCTCACAGAGGTCTGGTGTCCCCCTCACTGCCTCAACGAGGCCAATAAGCCTCCGCCAGCTGCCAAGTCGAACCCTTTGCTTTACAAGATGACTTCCGCTCGGGCACGTGATCGAGGAGGCACGAAGCCTCTCGTAGGTGATGAGGCCGACACATACCTTGCAGACATGTTGAAGGCCTGCACAGACTGTTGCAAACTTGGTCTTTGCGAGAGGAAGCTCAAGGACACCAACATCCCATCCTCGGCCGGGCTTGGTGGAGAGTGGAAAGCTAAGGGCTTGCATCTCTTCCGGGCGACAGTTCGTGACCAAGAAGGCAAGCGATACGTCTTTGTTGTTGACGAGACTGAAGGATGGAAACTTGCCATGGGTCTTCAGCGCTTAAGGCGTGGAACTCAGGCTCGACAACTTGGTCTGTCCAGCTTAGCAGCTTCAGATGCCCGAGGATCTCTCGAGATGCTGGGCTGGGGAAGTTAAAGAAGTTGGAAGTTCGAAGGGTCTCTTGAAGGGACAAACAACATTTGCTCTGGTACATAGCTTTTGGGTCGACGGCACCACCACACTTGTTCTACCACACGACGGGGGGAGTAGATCGCTTTATGGGGAGAGGGTGGTGCGGGATGACGGATGACGACGAAAAATCATTTTTGAGCGTTGGCATTTTTGGCATTGGAATGCGGATTGGACTTTGCATAGTGAGACAAGGAGTACAGGGGAGAAAGAAATGGCGGGATCAACCTTGCCGGTGCCTTTCATTTGATTCATTAGCGAACGATTGTTGCTTTTTGTCATGATTCGTCGTTGGCGAGCATTCCTGTTGAAGATTACTTAGCATAACATACCCCCGTTACACCGTTGCGTCTGGCATATGAAGATTGGATCGGAGATAGATTCGAGATGAAAGGATATGAGATGAATGTGAAGAGATTTAATACCCTACCTAAGTACTGATGTGTCTTTATTGCGCTTTGCACAAGTGAATGCTGTGTCTCGGGGTGTATCCTTGATTAGTAGTGTAGGATGTCAGCCAGCGGCCATGATATTGTGGGAGAATGTCACTGTTTCAAAAATATCACCCGGGTAATGATAGTCTTGGCCGCCATTGTATCTATTTAAGGGAATTTTGTTCAGTTTGATCTCGTTACTCATTGCTCGATCTTGTTCCTCAATTCCACAACTACATCTCCCCCAAGCCTTCCAAGATCAGCTTCGCCACTCCCTCGACACTCTCCTTGCCCGTCTTCTGTCCCGCCATGACATAGAACACATTCCCCAATACCCTAGCGTGCACATTCCAGCCTTCTCTGCCATCTCTCAGCTTTCGCTGAAGGGCCGTTGCTGCGGTGCTGGTGTACCCGGTGCCCTTGTCGTCGTGGAGGGTGATTGCCAGGACGCTGCCTAGAGCCCAGACGCCGGAGACTTGAGTAGTATGGTTGGAGATGGAATCGATGAGGGAGCGGGGCCAGGTGGACCAGACTTGCGTGTCGTTGATATCGCGAGCGGTTAGGGATGTGGAAGGTTGGGTAGGAGCTGCTGTCCAGGACTCCTTCGCCCAGTCCCATTCCCCCCTTTCTTCCATCCTGACCATCTCCTTTATGCTTTCAAGCGCGACTTGGCATCCAACCGCATGCGCCGTGTAACTGTGTCCATGCAGCAACGCATCCGTCTTGTCCTCACTTTCGAAGGCGTTGAAAATGCTCTCACTTGCCAGAGTTGTACATAGCGGTACAAGGCCACCAGTGAGGAGCTTTGCATTAACAGCGATGTCGGGATGAACACCAAGAAACGAAGATGGAGTGTATCGACCAAGGCGGTATAAGCCTGTGAAGACCTCGTCGAAAACAATGGGAAGACCGGTCCACGCTACGGGAGAGGATGGAGATGCCGGAGTTGTTGAAGCGAAGAGATGGTCTGATTGGCGGACGGTGTTGACGAGGGTGCGTTGAAAGAGCGGGTCCCTGGCAGCTGTAAGTTGATGATGCTCTTAAAGTCGAGTGTGGTGACTTACACGAAGAGCATTCCGCCTGCGCCAAGAATGATGGGCTCAAGCATCAGTGCTCCAAACTTGCGACCCTGCCTCTGTAAATCCTCGAGGGTTTCTTTGATAAAACGTTCGTACTTTCTCCCCTCCCCGTTCTTTTCTCGAGTTTCGACATTGAAGATTTCGTCCAGCGACGCAAAGGTTGAAGCCCCACCAAGATGCTGTTTCAGATTTTCAGGAACATCAACAAACCACTTACCCTCCGAGCACCGCACAGTCGGATAGTCGAACCAATATCCTTTACCCTGATACCATTCGACCTTTTCATTGTACGTGCAGGGTTCAGCACAGTCCATTGCGCCGATAGTATCTCCGTGATAACTACCCTTCAGACCCAGGACTCCGAGCTTCGCATCTGGGCCCCAGCCGTAGCGGACTCGGGCGGCACGGAGACCCATCTTGATGGCCACTTCGCAGCCGGTACTACCATTGTCGGAGAAGAAGACGCGGGAGAACCGCGGGTTGCGCATGTCGGATAAAAGCGTCTCAGTGACAGCTAGAGCAGGCTCGTGCACAGCTTCGGCGAACATGACGTGCCCGTACCGGCCGGCAGCGTAGGCGGCAGCAAGCGTTAAGTGTGAGTTTGCGTGGCCGAGGCCCTGAGTCCACCAAGAAGCAGAGCCATCGAAAGAAGCTTGGAGAAGGGAGCCATTCTTTTGAGTCGTTGTGATTTCATTCGAACCAGGCTTCAGTGTCTGGAAATGGTCCCCATGTGCAGAGTCGATGGCTGTAATCTTCTCAGGCGGTAGTAACGTGTGCTGTGTGAAAGGGTACCAGATACTTGAGTGTGCCTTCGAAGCCATGGAGTCGAGACGGGAGATACGAGACTGATGCCGAGAATCGAGACGATCAAGAACCGAAAGAGTTGCTTCATCGGAGCTTTGTTCCTCGTAGTACTCCTTCATCCTCTGTGTCTCGGTTTCAAGGTTTTGGCACCTTTCAGGGGGTTCCAAGACGGTTGAAACAGGGATGTCATACTTGGTACCAAAATAATCCGTCAAGTGTCGATAATTCTCATAAACCTGATCGCGGAAAAGCAAGATGCTCTCAACATCATAGCCTCTTAGTCGCAGGGACTCGAAGGCTGCGATGGTCTGTGAGATTCCACCAAGCTTTGGGTCACCGACCAGAATCACTGGCGCACGCAAGGGGGCATACAGCTCAGCCTGGGTAGTCCCTGAAGGTCCAGGCGAGTGGACTCCTCCGGCGGTTTCGAGGAAGAGCCATCCGGGGGTTTGAGTTGCAAGGCTGGAGACGTGGGCATGGATTTGGGATAAGAGGGTATGATCAGATGGGATTTGCTTGGAATTACGTGTAAGTATTGATGCTCGGGCTGCTTCAATGAATGACAAGGGTTTGTGTTTGTAGAGAGCTCACCTTGCCCGAGAGTCGAGCAGCTGTATGAGGACTTGCGGGAAGATCGTATTGAATGAGCGTCTCACACGCTACATCAGGAGCGTACTTTTTGATATGCCTACGGGCTCTCGGTTAGGACAGCTCCTCAATGCTCAACTCCTTCAACTACTCCTATTAGAGTGCGGATGTTTCCCATCTATGACCACATCTTCGTCAGCCTCGGTCATGCAAGTTAACAGTGGGGGTTGGCACTCACACCTATCATCAGCATCTTCACTTGCCCCAGTCGAGACAGGCTTCAGGTAGGCAACAGCCTCATCTTTCCAAGACGTTCTCGCAGCATTGCATAGAATGGTTGTGAAGATAGTCTTTCCCACGTCTGTGTTTGCACCGTAAACTTGGTGGACGCGGAGGGACCGCCAGAGCAAGGCGGCCAATGGCGCCATCGCGAAGGAGGCAACAACGATCAAGACAGGTCAATTGGGTGAGGACGTTCGGGTCATTGCATTCACAGGCATGGGTCGGATCGAAAAGCGATGGGTTGGACGGCGAATGTATTGGCTGCTGCCGTATGCTCAAGTTGGATGCATTCGTGCGGATAAGTGAGGGATACCGTGGGGATCTCGTGTGGCTTGAGCCGAGAGTTGCATCGGACGAAACCACGGACACGGACCGAGTCAACTCAAAAGGCCTCAACAAAGGAACACGGTTAGAGTGCCCAGTAGAGTATCCAACCCTAGTCGGATCTGGACATCAATCGGGTTAGATCCAGAGAGATCTGCGTCAACAAAATCCCGCCCGATCGTTTGGAAGCTGGTGTAACGACGGACGCCGGGCCACCAGGATATCATCGGGAGCAGAAAACGGAGCTTTGCGGAGCTCCGTCGCAATAGAGCTGCCCTCTGGAGCTGCGGCTTTCTCCTCCTCCGCCTTCCTTGGTCCCTCGCTATGCAACGTGCGTGCCGGGGGTTGTGTTGTCGTGGCCAACGAGAGAGCATGTATTGAAGGCCAGCGAGGTATCGGCGGGGACCTCGAGTGGGCCTGGATTCCATTAGGCGCTAATAAACCCCCCCGCCAGTTTGGGATTCTTCACAACTTATGTTGAGAGGAGGAGGGATTTCTTGAGTGGAAGGCGAGGATTGCGCAGGGAGCGAGAATGAACGGACGGCCAAGTGGAAGATGGTTCAAGGCCCGGGAACACATGTTGTTTAAGATGGATCCATCATGAAGGAGTCACCAACAAAGACAAGGCTAGGGTGTTGTGAAGGTCTGAAATAGGCTCAACAGAGACGAGCACCGGTAGGGGAAGGACGCACCACTACTGCACGGGTCCAGTTAGCTCTGCCGCAGCGTCAAAGAGCCTCGTAAATAAGGTACCCAAGGTACGTAGCTCGATCTCTCCCACCCACTGGATTGATAGCCGAGGTTATGTAGCTATTCCCTACTGTACAGTACAACGGGTTCGTCAACAGAAACGCCGCGCCGTCGTAGGATGCAAGAGTGTGTATGGATGGACAACACTTGGACAAAGTCCAGGCACCTCTCGCTTGCATGGGCCATCCCGGATGGATCAAGGCACTAGGCGCTGCACCCGCACATCATCAGCCCAGCACGCTTCAGACGGGCGGAGATGGAAAGACGGGCCTCCAGCGTTCGCTTTGCCAATGGCCGTTGACTTAATTCGAGTCCCCGGACCGGCTTTGCCCCTCAACGCATCTTTACAGTATGTTCATCCTGCCTGAGACCGCTGAGCCAAGAGCCTGAGAAGTGGGGGAGCAGCGCCGAGAGACGCCCGCTTTACTACGCATCTCAATCGCCATGGACGAATCGGCCACCGTCTCTTTTCGTTTCCCATCATGTATCTCATTCACCTACCTTCACACTCTTGCTGAGGATCCATCTCGAGCTGTGCTTGACATCTTCTGTCGTTGTCGAAAGCTCGACCGTCAGCCCCTTGGCCTTTCCAGGCTTACTTGTTTCTTCTTTCTCTGTTGTTCCAATCCCTCATAATGAAGCTGGCTACATCACTTCGACTCCGCGCTCTACGGCCTTCAAACGCCAAATGGGCTCAACAGCCCAAATGGCAGGGTGTCATGCGAATGTCCACCGTTGCCGAGTACGCTGGACGACCCTCACAACCCCCTCCACCTCCCGCTGCTGCCCATGAATCTGCCGAGAAGCAGCGACGAGACAATGCCAAACGGATCTTGCGAGAGGCCGTCTCCGTCTCGCAACCCCGGCACGACTGGACCAAGGAAGAGATCTCCGCCATCTACTACCAGCCATTGATGGAATTGACCTACCAATCGGTGAGTTGTCCACAGATGTGCATTGCGAATCCATGCAAAGGCTCCAGCTGCTACATCCAAACCTGAGCGGTCATTCAATTACCGACCATAACTGACTCTTATCCCCCAGAGCACTATTCATCGACGATTCCACAATCCTGCCGAGGTCCAGCTCTGCACCCTCATGAACATCAAGACTGGTGGATGCACCGAGGATTGCTCCTACTGTGCCCAGTCAACCCGTTACCAGAAGGGAACCGGCCTCCAGGCCAAGCGAGTCGAATCAGTCGAAAGCGTCCTGGCTGCTGCCCGCACCGCCAAGGACAATGGTAGCACCCGCTTCTGCATGGGCGCCGCTTGGCGCGACATGCGTGGTCGCAAGAACAGTCTCAAGAACATCAAGGAAATGGTCCAAGGCGTCCGATCCATGGGCATGGAATGCTGCGTCACTCTCGGCATGATCGACAAGGAGCAGGCTAAAGAGCTCAAGGAAGCTGGCCTTACTGCCTACAACCACAACGTCGACACCAGCCGCGAATTTTACCCATCCATCATTTCCACCCGATCCTACGACGAGCGACTACAAACCCTCAGTCACGTCCGTGACGCCGGCATCAATGTCTGCTCCGGAGGTATCCTAGGTCTCGGCGAAACATCCGAGGACCGGATCGGCCTTCTCTTTACGGTTTCGACTCTTCCCTCGCACCCGGAGAGCTTCCCGGTCAATGCTCTTGTTCCCATCAAGGGTACTCCGCTCGGCGACCGGCCTCAGGTCGAGTTCACGAGCATGCTCCGGACCATCGCCACCGCCCGCATTCTCATGCCCGCCACCATTATCCGCATTGCAGCCGGCCGCAAGACCATGTCCGAGGAGAAGCAAGCCATGTGCTTCATGGCCGGCGCCAACGCCATCTTCACAGGTGAGAAGATGCTGACGACTGAATGTAACGGCTGGGACGAGGACGGTGCCATGTTCGGCCGCTGGGGTCTCGAGCCCATGAAGAGCTTCGAGAAGTCGCCTCAGCCGGCGCCCGAGGTTAGGGTTCTGTAGACGATCAAGACAATGAAATAAAATGAAAGGGCTTTGAGCCCGGACTTTTTGACAACGTAAGAAAATGTCTATAACCTTGCTTTCTCCGTGATTGTTTGCATCTGGACGCTGCTCGACGGCCAGGACTTTACCTTTTCTTCGCCCATCTCAACACTCATTCGAGCGATCAGCCATTCCTCCACTGCCTTTGCCAGCCCGTCAACCTGCTCCCTGGTGTTGCCCGCATGAAGACAGATCCTCACCCTCTCACTCCCCACCGGCACCGTCGGCGCGACAATCGGGCGGACCATGAAGCCGCTCTGCTGACAATGCTGTGCGAGGCTCCGAGGGTGCGCCGTGAGGAGCGGGATGATGGGTGACTTGGGCGGATCCTGATCAATGAAGAGGAGATCAGTAGGGGGTTGGCGGCGCGAACACAGTGCCGTGAAGAGCCGGTGCGTGTGTTTCATAAGCTCCTGGAGGTTCCGAACGAGAGGCTCCGCCTGCCCGTTTACGAGAAAATCGTAAGTAGCTTTGATGCTCGCCAGGGACGAGAAAGGCATGGCTGTGGTGTAGATGAGAGTCCGGGCGTAGTTGATGAGGTATGCTCGGACCGTTGTAGATGAAAGGACGATGGCTGCCATCGATTAGTATGCGGTAAAGACTAGTGCTTCGCTTAAACAACTTACCCCCTGAGCAACTCATGGCCTTGCCAAACGTATGGACCCTAGCAAAGATCCTAGGTTCGAGCTCCAGTTCGCAGACAAGTCCCCGACCTTGGTGACCGTACAGGCCTGTAGAATGGGCCTCGTCGACAATGATGTGGCCGTTTCCCTTTGGCAGACGCCTCTCTACGCACTCGACAATGTCTTTGAGGGGAGACACATCGCCGTCCATGCTATACACACCCTCCACAGCGACGAAGATGTTCTTCGTCCCCTCTCGAAACTCTCGACCAACTTCGCCATGGGTGAGTTGCTGGAGCAGCGCATCGAGGCCCCTGATCTCCCCACCATTAATAGCCTCGCCATCTTCCTCCACGGTGTTGTGCCGAAAGGGCAACTTCCTCCCAGCACGACTGAGCCTCATGCCATCGTGAACACTCGCATGGATCAGCTCGTCGTAGACAATGGCATCCCCCGGCTGCGGCACGCAGCAGAACAAGCCCACATTGGCATCGAAGCCCGAATTGAACAGCAGCCCGGCGGGCGCGTGGTGAAACGCAGCCACATCACGCTCGAGCGCCTCGGCGAAGACGGTGTTCCCGTCGAGGAGACGCGATCCCCCGGACCCTAGGACCGACGGAGCTTGCAGCGAGGCCCCGATCTGCGACTGCAGGAGGGCGATGAAGGCGCGCTGGACGCCCGGGTTGGTGGAGAGCGAGAGGTAGGCGTTGGAGGAGAAGTCCACGGACGTGGAGGGGGCGATGGTGAGGCGGCGGAGCTGTGAGCGAGCTTCGCGGCGGTTGAGCAGAGAAGCGAGAGTGCTCTCGAGAGAAGAAGTCCCTTCTAGAATTCCCATGGCGAAACAGAGAAGCCTCCCCCCGAGATCAGAAAGAGAGCTTAGAAGCCTGGAGCGAACGTGAGGTACCGAGCTTTTGGTGACACAGGCCTTTGCTCTGGAGAGACAGAACTCTCTGTTCGGCTGCAATTGAGACTCCAAAATGTCAAGCTCTCGAGCCCCTCTAGCTCCTTAGCTCTCTCTATCCCCTTTCTACCCGATTTGCCGGCCGATGGGTGGTGTAGAAAATGCGGTTCGGTTGTTGAGACTTAGCACTATCCTTTCATGGCGGGCTTTTATGGGGTTCCCCCCCTTTTAGCCTGTGCTGACTTTTTTTTTGTCGGCGGTGCGAATCCCTGTTCTCAACGCTCCGTCGGGGCCCCTGGAGCTCCGCTGGGGGGGGG
>JAMYIC010000186.1:0-68348 GCA_024112705.1 Microcera coccophila
CCCCCCCCCGCTGGGAATGTCACATGGCTTGGTGCAGTCCTGACGGCAATGGCGTCCGGGGAACTGAAACAACTTACTTTAGCGGGTGATAATAATGGAACTCGTCGACTTACCGTGGCTTTTACGCTCTTTACCGAATAACCAAAGCGGGGGGGATTAGATTCAGCGCTTGACCATCCCTACCGTCTGTACCGTACCTGGCTTCACGAGGTACGGGTCCACTGGGCAGCTAGTTGTGCACCATAATAGACTGAGGCCGTGAAGAGTTGTGTCGTATATAATCGTAATATCCTATCCAAGGCCAGTAATCAAAATTGCCTTGTTGCTCCATATCATATCCCGGGCCGGTCAAATTTTCCTCACCCAATTATTCTGTTGATCCAGTTGTCAAAACGAAACGTTCCGTTTTTGCAAGCCGCATGCCTTTGTATCCCATGCAGCCTTGCGCCAAGCAACCTGCCCTAATCCTTGCCCTTGGAAAAAGAATGACGCTCAAAACCTGCCGTTAATCTTGGGCAATTCCATCTCCAACCTTTTGAGCTCCATCTCCCGCTTTCTCGACATCTCTTCCATGATCCGCTTCGGTTCAATCCTTCTCTCAATTGGCCGTCCCACTCCGACGTCGGCCATGAACCCCCAAAACCCAGCATAGAGCCAGTAATAGAGGTTGAGAAAGGCAAGTTGGATCATGGGGATGATACTAAACGGGACGTTTCCTATTTCTGTGAGTACTTGTTGTGCATCGAGAGGGGGGGCGGCCGAGCTCAACATACCGAACAAACCTTCGCGCCGCGAGATGGTCTCCCATAATTCGTCCGTCATCACCTCCGCAGCGCCGTCCCATTTCCACGGGCCTGTTAGTCTGAATTTTGTGTTTAACGCACCACCGGCAGCCCACACGTATGGAAGCCTCCATCCCTTGCGTGTTGACAGGGATATCTTGATAATCTCCGTGAAACTAGGGGCGCAGCCTGTGTCTAGCGCCAGCTGGTACGCGTAGCTGTCGTGTTCCACGCCGTACGATACACGAGCATCAGGCGCGTGCAGCATGCGGTAATGCCACTCGTCGTCTGGGTTGAGCTGCCTTGGAACACGATTCATGAGGCTCATAGTAAATAACATAGCTTGCATCTCGGCCAAAGGCGGAATGGCTCCGAATCCTGGTCGGATGAAGCCAATGAAGCCAACGGTGGGGTCATCCGACTTCCATATCTGTCTGACATCGGCGTCAAATGCCTCGGGGTAGCGTCTCCGCCCTTCGTTGTCGCCAGTGTTTAGGAAGGGAAATGAAGGGAGGAAGCCGGTGGCGAAGATCAAAACATCTGGCTTGATCATCATCCTCTGAATGCGTTGGGACTCAGGCCGCCATGTTAGCGGGAAATGAGCCACGCCATCCTCAGAGATGTGCGTCGGGGTTTGCGCCATGTCTATAGTGCGGGGCGGGGGAGGCAGTTCAATGTTATAGAAGAAACGTCGGATTCGATTGGCAAGAGACCAGTTGGTAGGGCGATAGGGGTAAGATACATAATTCTGGATTCGCTGCCACGATTTGTTGAAGAATACTGGTGGATTGATTATGTTAACCTACCGCATCGAGGAATAACAGGGGTAAGGAAGCTTACACCGTGACACGTGAAAGCGCTCTCCAAACACTTGAGCAACCCATTGATCGATTCCTCGAGGAGTGCCGCTGCATATCCACCCGCCTGCTGGAAGTGCCAGGTCGTGATAGAAGTTCCATATCAGCATGCTGTCCCGAACGAGCGGGTGCACATACATGGTGTCGAAGAGCGTGATCTGACTGACATCCGTTGGGAGCACAGGATAGTCAAATGGTTCGGCTCCGAAGAGCCAAGGGAGTATCTTCTGGGCCGGAAGTCTCTGCGAGCAAAGTCAGTCACCGATCCGACTTCCTAGCATGATTCGACTAACCTTGGGAGCGGCAAGAAAGCCATCACGGTGGCAAAGAACCACCTGTTTGGTTTCGCCGGTAATGGCAAGGTAGGCCAAGTCACCAGCGGTCTCGCCACTACCCAATATTAGGATTGTTTTATCTTTACCGAATTGTTCACGAGACTTGAACTCCGATGAATGCATGACAACAGGAACGTTTTCAATGCCCGGTAGGACGGGGATGTTTGGTTCAGCATGAACACCAGAACAAACAGCAATAGCATCGCACTCCCACTCGATCACCCCCCCATCCGGAGCCTGGTACGTAACGACATGCTCACTGTTGTCTCCTCGGCGAACTGACTGGACGGGAGTGCTCAGATTGATGTACGGCCATAGCCGGAAGTGCGAGCAATACTCCTCGAGGTACTCCAGATATCGGTCTGTTGAAAAGAAGTCGGGTTCTCCAGGCCGGGGGCGGAAATCGGAAAAGGTAGTCAAGTACTTGGACGAGACCAGTTCGCCTTCTTCATAGGAATGATGGAAGAAGATGCCCCCGATCTTGCTATAAGATTCGAATAGCCTGACGTCAAAGGGGCCAACCGGGAACCGCTTGTGTGCCTCAGCCAGGATCTTGAGCTGAACGAGCCCAGAAGGGCCGCCTCCAATGATGGCAACACGCATATTAATCGGTGATAATTCAGGGTATGATTGAAAGGGGAGAGAAATCAGCTCAGAACAACATCGAGAGTGATTTCCGCCTGAGAAAACCGAGCGAGGCCGAGACAGCTGATATTAAAGTTCTCCACCTCCATCGCCTTCGTAATCAAGGCCGGCCGACTGAATGACCAAGCCTAGTCTATCTGCATCTGCGCTCCGTAAAAGGCTTCATGGGTACCGGTAGCATGGCCATGCACTAGTGCTCTGGAGAGACTGACGCATGTTATGGTTGGGTTGTAATTAGCATGCTTATCCTGGGTCTGGATTTTGGTGAGGATAGGCCAGTCAGGGTTATCCAACAGCCTGCACGGAAATGAACTAATGCGGTTGAGGTGGTCTCGCAGCGGACGGGAGCCAGGGAAGGGCGTCGGCCGCACGGCCATGGTCGCGATGGCGTCCCTTGACCAGCACGTTGCGTGTCCAGACTGGGATGCTCAGCAACTTGGGGCGATGAGCTGTCGGCAGGCCGGCCTCCTGCGGTGTAACGCAACTAATAGCCTAGAAGGGGGGGCCTGGGGCGACCAGACATATGTTGGTTCGTGGCAGCGTAGTACTGATACGATCTAGAACGTTGCACAACCCCACAAATAGTCCCGACACCCTGGATGAACGCGATCCAAGCTCGTCCTAAATTCTCGGGTTCGGTCGCGCTTCGCCCTCTGATCCGTGAACTGCTCTCGTCGGGCTACAGGATGCTCGGGCTCTGTGACCGAGAGCTTGCCTACCTTGTTCAGTACCTCGTCCTTTCGTTCGGGAACGGAGATCGCCACATGGCAAGTTGGCAACTTATTGGCGTGCGTCCTTGCTTCCTATCGGGCTTGGATGAATTAGCGCAGGACTGCTCCATTGAAGCCAGCACGCACGAACCAGGATGGTTCAGCTCAGCGAATCCACTGTTACCCAGACCTTCCGTGCCCCATGTCCACGTCCTTGGGATCCCGTTCTCAAATACCCTGGCCGTGATCCGCGAGTGACGGTCGATTGACCTAATGATGGGGTTGAGAGGCAGGTCTGAAAGTTCTTATGATGCTCGCAAAATATCTGCCCTTAAGAGACACCCGGCTCTGACTCAAAAACCTTCATGGGCTGCTACTGGTGCGATCATGTGCCATTGTTGTCCTTCTCCGCATTCCTTAGGATGCATGACGAACTTGGTGGCTGACCATACGCCCCGTATTTGACCGAACTGTGTATCAGCAGGACTTCGCCAGTCGTTGTCAAAGCGAGAGCGCTTATGGGAAGTGTATGGGGTGGGAGAGTTCGAGGTACGGATGACATGGCATTACGTGGTCTTGTATCAGAGTGTTGAAAAAGGAATGTGCCTTCAGATCAAGGACCTCCAATTCTATCAACAGGATAAGATACAAGGTACCTGAAGCAGGTAGCTCCTCCATTTCCCTTCCACATCATTCACAATCTTAGCAGCCTGGCCCCGGGACCGGGCATTGAGCTTGTACCTCTTGGGCTTCATTGCCGAGAACTTCCTGGTGATTGGCTCACCAAATTGCCTCGTAGGTACTCTTCGCTATCTTGGGGAGCTAGAGTCATAAAGGAGCATGGCTCAAAATTACGAAACCGCCGAAGTTGAAGGATACCTTGGCTCCCAGGTTCGCCTCATTCGGGTTGAAGAGGTAACGGATGGTAACGGAGAATGAAACTCCGCACCATGTTGGGATCTTATAAGGCCAATCCCGACAGGAATTTCCTCAACACGAAGGCGAAAGGTTGACGCTTCACACAAAAATGCTTACACCTTGGCTCTAAAACAGACGTCATGCCATCACCAGCATTAGAGTCTGAAGGCCGCTGTCCCCTTGAGAATCCGTTGTGGCAATGGCATCAAAACTACTAGTCAGGACCATCGCGGTCAGAGTTAAAAGACTATAGAAGATCCAATTTCGTCGCCCCACTGGATCAACTAGATACCAGGATTTAACGTTTCCAGCCGGGGAGACTACCTGCCGAACCGATGCAGCCTAACGCCTTCGGCGGTGCTGTATCTAGCTAGTTGCATGTGGTATGCTCTGTATGGAGCCACGAAGACGACACCACAGTGGGACCGGATGCATAGAAGAGTAATCGAAATGATAGTTCGGTGGGGGTTCGATTATCGAAAGGGCTCAGAGTACGTCTCGCCTGCAGTCTCTCGCCTGATCCCTTCCAAGATCAGTTTGATGATGGTAAGGCGCCTCTCATCGCTTCCTCTTAAAACCTTGAGAATCCAAGCACCATGAGGTTCCGTTGAAGACATGCCAGCGGATCGCTTCCTAGAATTTCAGAATATATACTTACTGGGGCATAAAATGACTAGGTGCTGCACATCAAAGTATATCGGATAACAAAGCTTTGGCATTTCTTCGGTAATGGAATCATGTGGCATTTTTTGCTTAAAGGGTAGCAAAGGAAAGGGATAAATACGCCTATGTAGACTAGCTAGGTAGATTTTTGATCCAGACTGGTCATCTTCTCAATCTCTTAAAACAATCCTTCTACAAGTCGTGCTGAGCGCAGAAGACAAAGTGATAGCAGCGACGGTCGAAGGCTTGAGTCTGGTTAGCAATCAAACCAACAATCAGAAAGCCGAGAGTATGTGACAAGACAGATAGCCAGGCGAGCATACCTATCAAGGCAACAAGGACAGCCTTTTTACAAACTGGCTCGTTTGTGACTGCCGACACAGCCTTGATACATTTGCCTCTCTGATGTGAGAGAAATTTGCTAGTGCCGACACATCAACTGCAAACCCATTTGGAATCTGGGCACCGAGTAAAATCTCGCTGGTCGTATCAAGTTCTAATGTGATGATATCACGGGTAATCCTGAGGCAGACGATGATTACAGCTTGCCGCCTGAGCCAATCAGCAACAACACTGCAACACGGCGCGCCGACAACTTCCCTGAGTGACGGGGCTGATTTGTAATCACAAGACAACCCTGTAACGGCAGGAAAACCTACAAAGAAATAAGGGCTCATAGGAAACAGCTCTGCCATTCGACATCGAGTCTATAGTAGCTCTCGTATTCATGTCCCAAATTTGTGTAGAGCTCGGGGACGCCGCTGGTACAGGTGGCCGCCTGGTCCACGAAGGGGACGAGGAAGGTGCATTACGTAGCAAAATGAATGAGAAGTATACCAGGGCGTACTTGTTTGATGACCTCTCACTCGCTGAGTTCGCGTTCTATACATTGACACTGTTCACTCGAGGACGAACCGTCTTGATATATCGGCAATATGAGAGGGCGATAAAGGGTATACCAAGAGTCAAAGACGTGATTGTGAGTTAAATTGGATTCAAGGCGTGGGAACATCTCGTTATACAAAATCAACCCCGGATCAGCGCTTCGTTTTCATCCCCAAACCTGGGCCGTCCTCAATCTCAAGTGTTGTTCGAAAATGACTCCAACTTCTTGAACGAACCACGGATATCCGATACACGGTTTCTAGAGCTCAACAGACTCTTTGGTGTAAGCAGTGTTGGAATGTTCCTATACTAACTTAGGAGCCAGGATGCGATGATCACAGAACTTTAAGGTTTGGCTATGACTCAAGGTTTATGGCTGCAGGTATCAGCAATGAAACTCGTGAGTCGCGCTGAGAATCGAGACTTGGGCTAAGTCTTACGACACGTCCTCGGCAGTCGTTGTTGTTGTTGCTAGCGTTATAACTATATGATAGTTCTACTGGCCTAAATCCATGAACAAACTCAAGGGACGTGCCGTATGGTATCGAAGGAAACTAGCGAATCCGAGTAAGGGTGAGAGACCTGAAGGAGTATGCTCGCTTCTCGGACCCAACTGATGCGTGGCACGTAGTTGTGATAGTTAGGTCTTGTAAAATTGTGTGTAAAACGGATGATTATTGCTATCTAGAAGAATGCGAGGGCGGTATGTGCCCTCGCCGGCTAGTCATATGATACGTCGAGGCCACAGGGACCATCAGGGTCCCTGTGATAGCTTCACGTATCACCAACGTACTCGAGAGCGACGGGAAAGTAATCGAGGTAAGGTAAGCGTCAGTGCAGCCCAGACCCTAGGCTTAATTCTGAGGCTTGGCCATCTTCAGAGCGTGCTTACTGAGAATGATTCCTTTGTCAACTAGTGTGGATGATCAATAACAGTTGGTTATGGCTTGCCAGGCCCGAAACTGTGACCCCCCTGCCCGAGTCTCACACTTCCATAATGCAATTCCCCCTCACAAGCTTGCGATACAACAAACGAAGCTGGCCGTTTTAGAGGCAAGCGCTCTCGAACAATCCTCAGAGTCCTCTACTTAATCAACCCAATGATGCACCCTTAAAGTTATAAAGTTTCGTTGTGGGCGAGTTTGCTGTTAGTCGTGGATGATCAGGCGACATAAGGCAGTATTGATAACTCAAGCTAGATATCGGCAATATGGGAGGAGGAGGAGGAGGAGGGGTTTTTTTATTTTTATTTTTAAGATTTATAGTCTCGAGTCTTTCTCTGGAATCAATTACAACTTTTGAGTCGCCTCTTTCCCTCTCGCTCGCTTTAATGTCCTGGCATGCAGATCCAAGCTCGATGGATCAGCGTGTATTCCCGGCCGATCCGAACGAGTCTGGAATCAGCATTATCTATACTCCTATGGTCTTTTGGTTCGTAATGGGGTGTCAATCCTTCAAAATCCCACCAACCTTACAGATCAGTCTCTTAAGGGTATTGGGCTGGCTTCATTGAATCCCGCCCTCAGTCAGAAGTCACAGCGTATTGTAAGTTTAATAGTCGCCTGAGTAGCTCCGCGGCTCGAGCCAAATTGCCTCTTGGTGAAGCTCTAAACTGTCAAATAAATGTTGCTTACCTTTCGCTCGGTTTAGCGAGCTGCCAGGATGAATATGGAGTAGAGGGGGCCAAAAACACTATCGACACCACCAAACCAGATGGGGGTTTCAACTTCATCCGCTTTCCGCCAAGGGGTGGCAACATACTCAAGGCGCAACTTCAATGAGACAGTTCTACAGGTGCTTCGATCTTCGGCCAGACGAAACGGCGGCCTTGGTCGGGGCCTGAGGATCGAATTGCTCCTTGGGAGAAACGTTTACCCTCGGCACAGAAGGAGTCTCTCGTAAAGGTGGGGCGCTCAGATCAGCAACGAAGCTCATCTTATTAAGCAGCAGGGTCATTGATGATATCATGGTGAGGCCAGCGGTGAGAAGTTGTCTCGGAACAGTAGCATCTCGATAGTGAATCTGTTACGTTAGACGGTGCAACATGCACCCCCTAAGAGCGACCGTATTTCAAGTTGAAAGAAACGTTAAGAGGATATGCGGAAAATAGATTTTGTTGGTCGTGAGATAGATCAATACGAGAAATAAGGTGTGAAGCAAAAGGGCTTCGGTGAAGACCCTCCCAGCTCATCCTAGTGAGGTCAGCATACGGGGGGCATGGCAATGAGCTACCTGGCACGGAATCCTTGCGACCAAGGTACCTTATGGGGAGGTCAAAGCTCGCTGCTCGATATCGCTTCCACCATCATGGTCTCCGCGCTACCTCTGCTATGAATTTTCCAGCTCCTGAACGATACTATCGTTGTTCTCCAAGATGCCGAAGATGCACGTGTACCGACGAAACGACTTCAAGCATTCACTCCATTTAGCTTCGAAATGAATCGTGCCGACATGGGTGTCAAGCTAGCTTAGCTGCCCGAAGCAGCCAAGATGGGCTGCGAGATTGTGCATCAAATCAAAATCTACGCCTCAATCAAGATAATGTTTACTATAGTCATTCTCATCCTAGACGTCAATTTACAGTCTCGCAAGTCACCCGGAAGCGGCATGGACTTCCACCTTGGTCCTCAGGTCATTTGAGGCTTCGACACCCAGCACTTGAAAGAAACCAGTTGTTTCAGGGCAAGCAGCATGTTCACCGACAAGAACACCATAAGGTGGCGAAACTGATTCATTTGGGATTTGGATGGCATGGTTTCAATCGAGGCCTAGGAATCTTGGTGAAACCTCCACCGGCCAACGGAAGCCCAATGCGGTTACGGCGCGTTCCGAAGCATCAACACCATAAATCAGAAGGAGCACTGTACATGATAGTCGTTGCGAAGTGTGCGGACTTCGGACAATGACAGAGTGTGCATTGGTGGATTCTCTAGCTTAAGAAGCAGTTCCCTAGAGTGCGCTGGCGCGGCACGCCGTCCGCGTTAGAAAGACGCAGAGTAAAAGGGGTCTGAAATAAAGGCCCACTACCAATGAGACTGACTTCATGCTGCTTGCTGGCAGGTATCATGTGTCAGAGGGTAGACGAGAAGACCAATGCCGCCGGCTGATCACTCCATGTCAAAGCCGAGACGCAATGTCGAAGGCCTTCGGCAATTGCTTCGAACAGGAACGGCTCCAGCGCATGCCACGTCGTCGTTGCATCATGTCGCATACGGCCGTCCAAATCATCGCAAGGAGTAACTTCGGTGACGCGGTAGACGAGAAGTCAGCCTCGGTGCCACATATGGGAAACACTTCAGAGAGTGCAGACCACCCGACTGGGGTGCTGCACATGGGCAAGAAAAATTTGACACATCGTGACACGGCATGTGCGCATCATGCCCGCGTCAAGTCAGGTACTGCCGATGAGACCCTGGAGTCTTTGGAGCTTCTGCAAGGTACAGTACGCACCGGCAGGGGTGGCGATCGGAGGTCACTGGAGCTGTGGCAGAGTAGCCGATCGACGAAAGCCATAATGGCAGGGCAATCGCAGAAATGCTGTCATCCATTAATAATGCTTTAAGCCCAGCCATAATGGACAATTTCGGCGGCCGGATAGATGCAAAAACAGAGAACGATGCGGCCAACCAAACCTCGTCTCAGAAGACAGATGTCTTGGTGGGTGCTCAGCGCTGCGTGAGCTAAAAATCGTGTCCGCTGTATCGCTTCAGGCGTTAATGCAGGAACGCGAATATCGTAATCTCTCACAGCATTGCTTTTTTTTTTCTAGGTCGTTCATAATCAATACGGGAGCGATAGTCGACTTTGGCACCGAGATGTGACGGTTCAAGACTCGTCGTGAGGTTCCGTATCCCCTATCCGAAGCCTTCTGTCAACGATTTAAAGGCCAACCCATCCAGGAGCAGGAAAAGGGGTTGTCGTCCCACCATAAGAATAGCTTCACCTCTCACGAACCCACGAACCCACCCCGACGGATGAGCGATCCTGTTTTGAGGTGGAGACCGGAGGAACCTGGGGCCTGCGTTCTTCCGACTTTCTCTTCCTGGATTACGCTGCCTGGCCTAGCGTAGTTAGAATGAATTAAATGAGATGAGGCGACCTGACCTCCCTTGTGATGCTCGGTCGATAGTCTGGGAGCACTGAATTCTGGAATCTTGGTTAGCATCACGATGGAAGCGTGGCTAGGCGTGGCTGGGCTATGGCTAGGCGTGGCTAGACGTGTACGCCCCTAGTTTTAAAGTTCGTACTCTCAGGTTTGCCTTACTCGGTGTTTCCGCTGTAAGACTGAACCCCGGCTCTGCCTCGAGCTCGACTTATTTGCCGTCGCCTTGTTGCGCTTTGTTCTCCGACCGTTGTTGCGCATTGCAATGATGACCGTATCACGAACGGAGTCTCAGTCAGTCAAAGACTCCCATGTTTGAATGTTTCACCTACGTCGCCAAGGGCCCTGTACGGGGCATTCACCGTGGTAAATGCCCTAAACTATACAAGACCACTAGACCCCTGCCACTTATCCCGGGCGCCCCTCCGGGCTTTCCAATTAGTTGGTGTCCCCGGCGATCCTCCTACAAGGCGCCGTCGAGGGTTCAAGGTTCCAAGGGCGACCCAAGCTTGTGATCCATTCGTCTCCCCTCCAGTTGCAGGTTGGTTTGACCAAGTGGCTGTTGTTCAATCCCCAAGTCGTGAGGATTTGGGCTCAGTCTCCATGATAGGCTAGATCCCAATCCTCGTTGAAAGCCTCTTCATCCCCCGGCCGCCCCCCACCGGGATGGACTCGACGGACTGCGCTCTACCTGCATACTATGTAAGATTCGAGGCCGCACTGATCTTCACGTCAACACATCCCCTGCTCAGCGAACGAACTCGGCCAACGCACTGCATCGAACCGCCGCCACCGTCACCGCCAACCTGTCCAAAGTCATCTCAGTCGCAGCCCAGCGCTGATGATCCGGCGCTTAGACTACCGTCCAACCTCCGTGCCCTCCTATCCCATTGACCCCAACGGGGCACCCACATGATTCCCTTTTAGACAATCCTACTCCCGTTGAGGTCGAAATGGCCGAACTACCTGTCGGTACTCGCGCGCTCCAGCGTGATTCTCACCGTGACTCCCTCCGTGACTCCCACGATCTCTCGCTGTCCCCACGGAATGTCACCCGCGACTCTCTTGTCACTAATATGCTCCTGTCCCTCGACCAATTATCCATGGGACAGTTGAGTGATATCAAGTACGGAGCCACTGCAACCTCACATGCATACGAAGACGCGCCGCAATTTGCGACTTCCGAACCCTCGAGAACTTGGCCCAATTCTTCTTCGAACACCGGCAACGGCCGCGTCAATGGTCATCAGCATTCGTACAGCCCTGATCTAGAAGGAGCCGACGAGTCGAGCCGTCTGTCGAGCCCGCAATCCCGTGGCCGACGAAGTAACAGTAGTTCCAACTTTCAGTCCGGATACAGCCGTCTCAACAGCGTCTGCGAAGCAGTAAATCGCAGCCAGCCGTCTTCCTCGCGGGGAACACACTCGCGAGGTGGGAAGGGTAGCAAGAGCAGCAGCACCGCCAGCGCCGACGCGGGATACGCTCAGGTTCTCGGCAGCCAACGCTGGGCTCGAGGTTTTGGACGATCGGCCAGCTTCGACTCGACACCTCCACCACCGCAGCCCATTACTGAGGCGTCGCCGTTTCGCGTCGACTTCTCTAGCAATTTCTTCGACGAGGACGAGGACGACGCTGCGCCGACCCCGACCGTTCCCAGCGGTCCTCGCCGCGACCACGAAATGCCGAAGGCGGTCCCGACGCCCATCATGCCTCACCCACCTCCCGCAGAGCCGCCGACCTTGGAACGCAAACGCAGCACGAGCCGGTCAGTGAAAAGCAACGCTGGTCGCAAAGCGGCAAACACGCGGGAACCAGTGCCCGCCATGCCGCCCTTGGACCTTGACTCAGCGCCTGCGCCACATGTTGGTTATGAGAAATCCAAGGAGGCCGTGCACGCAGGTTCAAATCCCGGAACCGCGCCTGCTCAGACGAAGGAGCAACGGCCTGGCTTTTTCAGGAGAGTCTTTGGATCTTCTAGAAGCTCGCACAACAGTAGCCATGAGCCCACGGCTGCCTCACACGGCTCCTCTGCAGATCACGCCGAACGCACGAATAGCAGTAAGATGCACATCCATGGCTCGACACCTCCCTCAAGAGATACCTCCTCGTCGCACTCCCATCACCCCATATTGCAGAAGAAACCGTCCTCCTTCTTCCGTCGTAGGAAGAAGTCCGTCAACGAGGAGCCGCCACCTTTGCCAACACAGGTTCCTGTACCGCCTGTTCCCCACGTTGTCCCAGCCCCGATCGACGTCGCTCGCGATTTCGACAGGGGGGCCGTACAGGCGCATCCGAGCCCTGTGAGCAGCCTTCGACAGGTTATGAGCCCGTATTTGAGGACTAACCAAGGGCCGCCCGGCACGCCTCAAGGACAAAGTCCGTCTCCGTTGGCTGACTTCGCAACTCCACCCCCTCATAACACACAGAACACGCCAGAACGGCAAGAGTACAAGAGAGGCTTCTCGCCCGACTACGAACCAAGTCCCAATGCAAGAATCCTTACTGTTGATTCCGATTCCGAGGATGAAGAATCCCTACGAACTGACAGCCCTGTACGAAAGCCTCTCCCGCGACCCACGAAAGCGATCGAAACTCGAAACGATTCGTTCCTGAATCTGGATGGGGCCAGTGACAACGAGACCGAGCCAGTTAGCGTACCAGATGGAAATGTTGCAGACAAATCACAGACGAACGGTACCGAGCCTGAGCCACCCAGGAAAGAATTTGAAGCCATGAATGATAGCAAGCAGGACACGACGGGAACCAAGAAACAGGCTCTTCGGGTTGAGCCGGTGGAATATAACGAGGAGGCCGATCGTTCGACCCTGGCACTGCCACTCGAAGGGGCTCGGGCACAGAGTCCGGCTTCCGTTTCTACGGGAACCGACTACAAGTCAGCTCTGAGTGCCCCTCCGACTCCAAGCGTGAGAGTTGAGCCGTCCAACGAAGTAAGTCCCAAAGTTCTTGGGACATATGAATCAATGAAAGCCAAGCCTCTCGACGAGCCGGAGTTTATCGTTGGCGAACCTACCGAAGACGATAAGCAGAAAGCCCAGAAGATTTACGATGGTAATGAGGATTTTATTCAGAAGGAGAAGGCGGCCTCTTGGATGGGCGAGGAGGGACCCATTCGGCAACGGACTCTTCAAGCTTATATGGAACTTTACGAATTCAAAAATCAGAGCATCATCTATGCTCTACGGCAGGTCTGTGGCCGTTTAGTTTTTCGTGCAGAGACCCAGCAGGTAGATCGGATCTTGGTTGCCTTCTCCAAGCGGTGGTGTGACTGTAACCCCAACCATGGATTCAGAGTCATTGGTAAGGAAATCGTCATGTCCGAAATTTCCAGCGTACTAATTCGTCCAGACGTGATACATACGATTTGCTACTCGATCATGTTGCTGAACACGGATTTGCATATGGCTGATATTGAGTCAAAGATGACTCGCAGCCAATTCGTCAAAAACACCATGACAACTATTAGCCAAGCGGTTGCTGAGGCATCGCCTGATGCTTTCAATGACCGTCCGAGTATCTTGCCGGAGAAGGGCTCCATGCTAGGCTCGGAAAGTCAGGGAAGCACCGGAGAAATTGATCGTAGGTCATTTAGGAACTCTTTCCGACCCCTGCCTCGCGGCGAATCTGGTCCTTCCTTCTTAGATGGTGAGGAAGACTGTGGTCCACTTGTGAAAGCACGGTACCATGGATTCAAGAGGGGTTGGGAAGAGCAGGTTGAGAACGTCTTAAAGAGCATATATAACTCGATCAAGGAAGAACGCCTCCCGCTCTTTGGTGCCGAGCCGGAGAGGAATCTCAACATCCCCTCTTCTCAAAGCGGTTTGTCGGTGATCGGCATGCTCAAGAGGAGTCCTAGCGTTCTCAGCAAAGCTCCCTCAGAGAGTCAATTGTCGATGCGTGGTCGTATGGGAGACAACGGTCGCAACAACACCGCGAGATGGACCTCTAAGAGCCGATCTCGACCAGGAATGGGACGCAACGGCTTCTCCTCGAGCCGAACGAGTTTCGACGATGGAAACTCGATTTGGAGTCCAGCTTTATCCTCTGCAACATGGAGTCGATACTCCTTGGGCAGGACCCAGACGTCAATGTCACAGGACTCTTTCGGCTCAGCAATGCCCCGGGGCGATTATCAGCAGTCAATCGGATTCGCGAACGCTTTGAGCCAAGCCATCATCCGGGATGAGGACGCCTACGGCCACGAGGTCGGCGCTCCGTCAATTCTCAGCGCCGACATTCCCGCCGCACAACTTCTTGAAGATGAATCGCTCGAGCTTGCTGGTCCTCCCTGGATAAAGGAAGGAAACGTCGTTCACAAGCACCATTTGGATGGTGTAGACAAGAAAGCCAGAGACCGCCATTGGTCCGAGGTATTCGTTGTCATCCAGAAAGGTCAAATGAGCTTGTTTTCCTTCTCAGCGTCCAAATCCATGCGTCAGAAGAGCCGTACTAGGAATTCCGGCAACCGTTCAGCTCCGGTAGGAGGTGGAAACTGGCAGGACAATGCGACAAATGTTGGCACGTTTAATCTCCGACAAACCCTTGCATCAGCTCTGCCGTCGCCCGGCTACTCTCGTACGCGGCCACACGTTTGGGCTTTGAGCTTGCCTAACGGTGCGGTTCACCTATTCCAGGTCGGTACTCCCGAGATCATCAAGGAGTTCGTCACAACGGTGAATTACTGGAGTGCACGCCTTAGCACTCATCCTTTAATCGGTGGAATCAGCAACATCGAGTACGGCTGGAGCGAGTCGATTGTCAACAACGCTCTGGTTGCCGCGATAAACGAGACTACCACCTCGACGATTGCGGGCAAAGCTTCGCGACCGGGGAGCGCTGCAGCTGGCCGACGGTCGAGTGTCACCAGCGCCAGCTTCCGAGGATCGAGCTTCGATCATGTCGCCGGTTCATTTACCAACAACAGCGGACGAGGCAAGCTTCCTGGAGATCGTATCCACATTGCGGATTGGCAGCCGCCCACGCAGAGTATGCGTCCAAGCAACGCATCCGAGGAGGAACAGCTCAAGACTCTTGATGCATATGTCAAAGGCATTGAGGAAGAGCTCAAGACCCACAACCAACTCCGAAGCCCGATGCTCCTTGCTTTCTCGCCTCGAGGCAGCAACGTCACCAAAGCCATGGCCAACTGGGAGAAGAAGAGCGCATATCTACTTCGTGAGATTATCAAATTCCAAACCTATGTCGATTGCCTACAGCAAGCCAGCGTACGAAAAGTAGAGATCTATGCCGAGAGAGATTTGGCCCAGCGCGCAGCAAGGGGCGAACTCAGCGACAGCGAAATGGAGTTCGACAGCGACGAGGACGAGGGTGACGTGACGTTAAAAGCATAATTCTGACCGGCCCTGTATTACCACGGTAACGTTTTGATGACACAAGCGGGATCGCTTAAGTTGAGACGCTTCACGAAAGCGTTGGAGTTTCCTCGGCGATTCTTTGTTTCTTTTGCTTTGTTCTTTTTCTCTAATCCTGATACCCCACCCATTGTTATCTGTACTCTTTCATTGTGCAGGTGTATGAGACGGCTTGTTGATTGGAGATGTACGATAGATATCCCTCGTTTAAAACGACGAGCCTTTGTCAATAGATACTCGAGGGATGAATTCATTGGGTATTAATGACAAACGATGGAAGCCTATGTCTCGGTCTTACACTCAGAGTAGAACGCTATTGAGATGAGGAACCAGCCCAGCAAGCTAAAGATTAGTAGCCAAAATGCACCCAGCGAGGCTAAGAAATGAACTACCCTCCTCTTTCCCACCCCTCCCCCCTTTCAACGTCCTTGGATGAAGGTATCGCCTTCGGTGTCGAAAATCGGCTCGCTAGTTGCAGAAACAATCATAAGCGAGCAGCTGAGTGCCTGATTCAGAGACATTTCTCTGAATATCCGAGGCACATTGCCGCGTTTGCACCTTTGCGACGTTGCCAAGGCATCTATCTCGTTTGGAGCGTGGTGAAGCATTCTGGCCGTGATTCACGACACGGCTGGTTTACTCGATCGGCGATTTCGGTTGGCCGAACGCGTTCCCTTGGCTACGCGTTGCCATGGTGAAGTCGACCTGTCACTTGCCTCAAGCACAGCACGGAACAAACGGCTCAGACGACTGTTTGATTCGTGTCGTGTTCTATTGTTACTCGCTCGGATGAATAGGAGTGCGACACGCATGCTGCTTATGAAGTGTCTTATGAAGGTTGGTTGGGGTGGGACGATGGTCCGGCTGCGTACCCTGGGTGCTTGGCCTCGCTGCCCACCCTGCAGTAATGATCCTGCTATGAAAAAATGAGACAGAGAAGAGATAAGGTTCCGTTTGTTTCTATTGTGTTAGACATTCGGGGTCGGAGCATCTCCCGAGAAGTGCTAGTTGCCGGGGCGCCCTGTAGCGAAATTGATGTAAAACGATTAGTCCTTCGACATTAGTGGTAAATAGACCACGACACCAACTCGTGACTTCACGGGGGCTGCGGAAGGGATTACAAATTTAGTACAGTTTATTCTTTACAGCAGCAGAAGTTACACAAGCAAAGGTCGCAATAGCAGAAGCCGCAATAGCAAAAGCCGCAATAGCAAAATGTTTCTCCTCCTGACCCGTCCTTTAGATTCCACGCTGTTCATGAGAATTTGTTCGATCCAACATTGCATAGTTGTTTCCGTCTTCGTCTTCGGTTAGCTTCCTATCTCCAAATACACTTCCTGGGCTTCTTCCATGTGATCCCTGAGCTCCTATTCATTCGCCCCCGGCGCTGTTCGATTCAGCCTCCGAGGCCGCCATGAAGAATGTTCTGAGAATAGGTAGTTTGCGAAGCCGGTTTCTTTGTGCTTCGAGGATGTGCGGGCACCCTGGTATCGCGAGAGGAGTGCCTTTCTCCAAGAACCGTTTGGCATCTATAATCGCATGCCCTTGCGTATATAGTATGTCTGGGTTGTACGCTTTGAACACGATGTAGTACAGAAAGCACCATCTCTGGCGGACCGAAGCTACCTCAAAATCAAACAAAAAGGGTGGCATCGTCGGCTGATTGGGATTCGTCATCTTCAGACGATGCCACACCAGGTCAGTATAGTCTCCCGTGTATTGGCAGCGGCCTTGCAGCAGCTTGAACTTCGGGATGAAGCCGCCTATCCATGTGTTGTTGAACGCCTGGTCGATGACTGGCTGGGGAATATCATCCAGGTACTGAAAGACGTCGTGTTTGCTGGGCCAGCCGGCTTTCAAACCCCACGTTGTAAAGATTGTCGTCTTCTCGTGAGGTAGGATAGCACACCCGAGCTTCTCCAGTCGCTTGCAGATCTTGGGAGGACAGCCCTCGATAATTGCCCGGGAGATCAGAGAGGATCGCCCTCCGAAGAGTAGTCGGCGCGGGTCTGCACCCCTTCGAATAAGTCTCTCAAAGAGCGCCTCGAGCCCGAAGCTTCCCCGACCCTCGGGGCTTGATGCGATGGCGCGGACTAGATGGTACAGGGCGTTAGCCCCCGTCATTGCGATCCAGTTCAGGTCGGCTGCGGCATCTGTCAGGATTTGAAACATCTGTCTCATGTGATAATGTGCCACTTGCCAATCGTCTATGCACATTTCGGACAGCAGTAGCAGTGGAGTCTCTTGAACCAGGTTAGCTCGGGGGAAGTTGCTGTTTGCCCCTGCATTGAGGAGTATCCTCGCGATCTTAGGCTGTACTCTTCGAACAGACAGCTGCTGTCGGCAACAGCATCCGACAGACGTGTGCAGTGGAGCGTTTCCCATGCCATCAACCACATCTGGTAAGGCACCCAGTCCAAGCAGGTGCTCTACCAAATGCGGCTCCCCTTGGATCACGGCTAGGTGGAGCGGCGACTGCAACGTCACAACCATAGGAACATTGAGAAGCGGTTCTCGAAAACATGAAGTCCAGGAGGTGAGATGAGAAGCCATTCCAGTTCCCATCAAAGCGTGATGGATGGTAAACGAGGCCAACGTCATCCTGTTGGCGAATGGCGCCGGGTGATGATACCAGTATCCTTCAATCAAATTCGCGGGGGCCCCGGCGTTCAGGAGCCTCTCTATCACGTCTTGCTTCATCCATAGAAACGGGGCCATGAGCGGAAGCCATCCGGCTTCCCGAAGAAACTCTTTCACCTCAGGACCCAAGTTCCATTGCCAATGGTTTAAGAGACATGACATTCTTGGGATAACGTGTTGCAAGTGGAAGGCTGCACCAAAGACATGTGCTCCATAATCAAGGAGACAGTCAATCATGTCAAGCTGTTCGGTCGCAGAAGCGACGTGGATAGCTGTGAACGTAGCTCCTTTGTACTTGTGAACAGCATTGACGTCTCCGCCGTAACGTACAGAGACGCACAGAATCCTCGTCCCCAGCTGTTCGTCACCGCACAGTACGGCTCCTCGGATAGCCGAGGAGTTCTCCTCCCTGGCATCCCTCGCATACAGAGTTCGCAGACCGTTTGCGTGGAGTAGCCTGCAGGTTTTCAGGGTTCGACTCAGATCTGGAAGTGGTAGAAACTCTGCGATCATGACATGCAACTCGGTCGGCAACCGAATTAACTTGGAGACTGACATCGTTAAGAGAAGACTTGAGGTTGGGCTGTGAAATTATCTGGGTCGAGAGGAGCTCTTTGCAAGATTTTCTGCAAGACTCTGCGTCTGCGTTTCTCACGTACTCATTACCGGACAAGATGGTGAGATGTGGTAGGGATCGAGTGACAATTGATCAAAGAACTTTCTGAACACGATGGGCTTAGAGTAGAGCTTTAAGAAGAGATGTAGTGGCTTACCGGCGGAGGAGAGGTTTTTCGTTGATGACGGCTGCTACGTGATGATCGATGGGCGATGACGGCGTCGGCGTAACGAAAAGGGATAAAGGGTTCAACTCAAGCTCTCGGGGAGAACGAGAATAGATGAAGCTCGACGAAACAGCAGCAATATATCTTCTATACTACCCACTCTTGCCTCTTCCACTTGAAGGCGTTGCGGAAAGAGACGTGCTCTTACCGATCCTGGTGTTTTGTTAGCATGGTGGTGATATGTTCTGGGCGAGGGGTAACAAACTAGCGAAAGCCGCCAGGGATATCAAGAAAGGGGTATTTATGTAACAGAACTGTTACACGGGGGAAGTAGTTGTTATTTGAAGTATTTTCAGCGACCGATCTCGCAGCTGATGGGCCGTTTGGGTCAGTTGAGCTGTGAGGCGGCGATGATGGCGAGACACCTTCCCTTGAGATACGCGTAGCGGCGGAGACTGGTTATCTCTGGATTTCAGGCACACTTCAATCACAGGCAGAAGATGCTTTGTTGCTAGCTTAATTCCTGTGTTGAAGTCTTTTGTTATTGTGTCTGTTGTTCTCAGCACAGTCGCGTGGCATACGTGAACAGGAAGACAAACCGTGATCGTAAAGCGGAACGACGAAAAAAATGACCTCTCGAAGACGAACAGAAGAGACTTTAGTGATCAGATTCTCTCAGGTCGAATTTTCAGGTGATGTTAAATGTTTTCAGTCCTAGAGCGTGGTGAGGCTGAAGGAGGACTTCGGGAGGTTGGTGGCCGAGGAGAACTCGGAACTTCTCAGAGAAGGGGACGAACAAGGTAGCATAAAAGCAATCTAGACCATGAACAAGCACAGTTTCGGCACTTTTATCAAGTCAAAGTACGAGAAAGGCTGGTCTGCGTGGGCGATAGAGTGTGGGTGTGGAGGAAAAGAGGGGAGAGCTTGGGGAGATGAGAAAAATATGGTTGCCAGGTGCTAAGCCCACATTCAGATGCAGCACTCGAGCTTGAATCAATGATCAATTGAAGAACAGCCAGTGTTAGAGGGACCGTCTTCAGTACCAAGTGTGCCCCCTGGACACTCCTTTTGTTCACCAATTTCTGGTCCTATTCCTAATATCGAGGTAGAGACTCTTTCATCCCTATTCAGTGAACAACCCCTGAAGCCAAAGTTGGGTTTCAGCACCTAGGGGAGCTTCGATACGCTTCTATGCCTGTGCTCGGCTATAGACTCGAGCCAGAGGAAGAAGCGGGGGAGTGCATCTCGTAACTCGTGCGCGGCAGCACTGGTCAGGCGTTCGAGGCGTCCATGCATCCACTACAACCCTCTCCCATCCCGTTCCATCGTCTCCATCGCTCCTATTCGTTGTCAAAATCTTCTTCACACCAAGAATCATCCGTCAACGGTCATGTACCGCCAGGGCTATCCTGGCCCGACCACCTGGCTCGATCGACCTCAAGGAGCATTTCGTGCTTGCGAACAGTCTAGATATCAAGGGAATGTGAGGTGTTTCGTGCCACTATAGAACACCCTGGCTTTCGTCGATGCGGAGAAGAGTTACGCAAACACCGACTCAGCATATCCCTCTATCCTGAACATACGCACGCACACATTACGAGCAGGCCTCGAACCATCTTCTCAAGGCCTCCCTCTCCCAGCAGTTGGTCACATGCCAACTTACCCTCTTATAGGTTACCGGAACATCTCACAATGCCCATTCACCAAGTTTAAGGACAGCCCAAGCAACCACAAGAAGCTCACGCGCAGCTACGAAAAGGAACGAGCCCACAATAAGATCACGAATGTGGAACCAAAGTTCTACCACAACAAAGTAAAGTATCAGGCAATTGCAATATACCCTTCGCGTCGAGCCAGAGACAGATGCCAACATCTAACCAACTACCAGGGACAAACAACCGCGTCGCCGTACTCTCCACAGACCGTCCCTGCATCTCCATCACGTTCCCCTCTCACAACCTTCGCGATCCTCTCTCCTCCGATCTGCGGCTCAGGAGCCCCCCTACCTCGCAACGACCCCGGATCCCCCGTTAGGTTGGTTGCATTCAGCCCAGGATCAGCAGAAAACACCAAGAACCCGTCAGGCTTCAACGCTAACCAATACTGCAGCATCAGGAAGTTTAACGCTGCCTTACTGGCACGATACTCACTCCTCGACGCGATGTGCATCCTCGACGTCGGGTTGGATGCATGAGTGAGTGACCCTATAGACGATGACACGAAGATCAGACGCGGGTGGGAGGACTTTCGAAGTGACGGAAGCAATGCTTCCGTTGCGCTGACTGCCCCTCCCACGTTCGTGCTCAAGGCTACTCGCAGCATTTCTCGAGATGGAGGCGCTGTCGGGTCCTTGCCAGCGAAGGCGGACTGGGGGCAGACAGCGGCGTTGTTAACGAGGACATCAAGACATTCATGTGTTGATTCAATCTGCTTGGCGGCGGAGTCAACAGACTTGTCATCTGTAACATCAATCTGGATAACCTCCACAGTGCCTTTCGTGTCTAGCAATGCTTTCAAAGATTCGGCAGCTGAGCTTCCATCCTCGGCCACACGACTTCCGAGAATGATGTGGTACCGCGAAGACTGGAGGAGTATCTTGGCTACTTCGAATCCAAGACCTTGATTGGCTCCTATACATTGACGTTAATCTCTGTCATTAGAGGCCAAACAAGAGGCTTTCTTACCGGTGATAAAGGTAATGATCTTATCTGCCATCTTGAGCCTCCTTTATTATCGTTCATGTGAGCTGATGAGGAACCAACTGAGAAACACGATGACAGCTGACATATATTCACGGACATAAGAAAACAACCCCTTCATACTCCCATACACACTACTTTCGACATCATGGAGATTACGGCCTTTGAGATCCAGCAGAGCACGACGATCCTCCGGCTACTAAACTTGGCCCGGTCCCGAGTGCCGGCTGCGCCGATTGTTAAGCCCCACATCGGTGTTCGGAGCAGAGACATCAGCCTAAGCCGAGTCTTGCTCAACTGGAGTCTTGCTTAACTGGAGTCTTGGTGGCCGGCCATATAAGAGAACGGGGGTTTACAAGCAGGGAGAGGCTTGGGGTTCCTTTCTCAAGGCCGCGTCTTGCTTCTTGGCGATACCGGGCTCCCAAAGAAGTGGCACAACCGTCATCCATTCATCTTTCTCAATCTTGGTATATGCTTCTCTAACTGCTACCCAGTACGTTACGGCCGATCACCCGGACACTAAAAGCACCGGATAGACGAGAATTCCGGTTCCAAATCCCTGAGCATTCATTATGCCATGGTAGGATGGTTTCAATAGACTGAAATCACCAGAGAGATTTACCGCCAAGCCATACCTACAACTCATCCGACGAGCAAACCGAAACCATCAAGTGCGAGTTCCTAGTGTACTTGGAGAAACTCTACAATGATAAATCGGAACGACGAAAGCCAGATGTGCTTGCGGTTAACCAACAGACTACCTATATTCAAAGATAATCTCAAAGTCGAATAAAGACGTGAGTACATCACAAGCGGGTCACCATATTGGCAGAGTCAGTGTAATAATCAAGACTACAATAGCAGACTACACGTAAATTGAGGCCAGTATTCAAATTGATTGCCGATGCCAAACTTGCTCGATCATAAGACCAGTCCAACATCTCGTGTCGCAACCTTTGCCCAATAGTCATTTTCACCAGCAGATGCGACAAAGGAGCGTTTCCTCGAACATTTCTCGCTTAAAAACCTCCGTTTTGACTCACTCGGTCCGCCCAATTCATTCATTAGGGTATCTAGTGCACAGGAAACGAATAGACCGCCACTCAAATCTTCTTAGATATCATTCCTGCCCTCTAAGGGCGATTGTGTAGTGTGTAACTGAGTCGTAAAATGGGATATGGCTAATTCAGAATGTGTCCACCCGCCCGCCGTCTTATCCAGGTCTAAGGAAACGCGAAGGGTATATGGGAGATGGGGAGAAAATAGGGAGAATATGCATGACCAAATTTGAGGAACATTAACAATGAGGGATTCAGTTTAGATCACAATGCTAACATTGCGTCTTGCGTCCACCTCCTCGAGGGAAAACTGGAAGACAAATCGGAAAAGATCGCGAAGGTAGGCGTATCTCTGTGAGCTCAGGCTCATGCTATGGATCGACTTGGCCATCTCGAGGGCGGAAACACGCTTTCCGCGGGGAGGAAGAGCGAGGTTGCGGGGAATGATGCCATCCGTGATGACCGAGTTCTTATATTGTGACAGGAGAGTGTTTTGAGAGGCCGATGATCCGAACGACCCGGGCGGGAGGGCCTGGACGAACTTGTGCAGAACGGCAGACCCTTGTTTGGGGTCCAGTATTGTATCGCGGTTAAAGCCGAGGTTCATAGCAGCCCGCAGGACGAGCATCTTAGCTCTTGTAGTGTTGCCGTCTTCGGCTGCAGCTGTTGTAGTCGCGGTACTGGAAGTCCTCGTGCTGCTCTTAGAATAGCTCGATAGGTTCGAGGCGCTGCTAGACCACCTCCCACCCCGGCCATTGTCGCTCGTAGTTCCAAGGACTAGGATGTTGGGCATCTGGGGAGAGCGACTTTCGGGGGAGATGGGGGTATCCTCGAACTCGGTTACTGGAGTCTCGGGAACTGGCAGTGACTTCCTGGACTTATCCTCCTGCCGAGGTGCTTTTGTACTCCGCTTGGAATGAATTGACGACCGGTTAGACGCTCGACTCTCGCGACCACTTGGGTCGACCGGTTGGTGGCTAAAGAAGCTCATTTGGCTCGGTCTGGGGGTGTTCCTATCTGGCTCACGAACCTGGGACCAACCGTCCCTGAAAAGATCACACAAATCCCAGCAGGCCTGTACTGCCTGAGCCAAGAGGTCCTCATCCGCTGCTTTCCCGTCTCGCTTGTTCTGACGAATATTGAAGAGCATCTCGGCCAGCGACCAGCATGCTCGCAGCAAGTAGTCGGTTTCATCGACTAGCTCGCTGCGTTGCTTCATAAGTCGATGGCATAAAGTTATGTAGAAGTCCAACGTCCTTTCCCTGAACTCTTCAGGGAGATTGCGGCTGTCCTGAGCACTATATAGGCTTTCGCATGTTAGGAATCATCATTGTTAGGGCCGTTCAGACTTACTGATTGTTCAGTTCAAAGCTAACACGCAAAACAGAGTCCGCGGTCTCGTCGTTGCGTTGTCGAATATCAAAGAGAGCCTGGCAAAAATCGCGACAGAGGTCAAGATTAATCCTGACGCTGAATGAGCTAGCATCCTCGTCCATGTTGTCATACAGTCGTTGACAGAGCTTCCAGCATGTTTTCCAGGCCTTTTCGTGCGCATCAGGAATTCCTGAGCTGTTGAAAACTCTCGTGCGGTGAATGGAGCTGAGGCTGGATAAGGTATTGCAAAGGGTCCAACATTGTTGGAGAGTGCTTCGCAGTGCGGTAATTTGGTCCTGCTCAAGCGGCATTGGCATCATATCAGAAGTGTAATCATCGTCATCATCCCCCTCGGCTTCAGTCTGTTCATCGATTTCTATCATTGCATTAGTTCTGTACATTTGGCATGAACTCTGAACTCACTGTCAAGGCTGCTGGTACTACTTGATCGCAAACGGCTACCGTCGTCCAGCATTGACTGCAAGTCCTGGGCGCGAGGAGTGGCACTGTCGACGCTGTACCGGACAGGATTAACGTCTGTTGAGATAGGAGGCCGAGCTGGCTGCCCAGATGTTTGGCCTCCAGCTGGACCGTGTTGGCTGAACTGTGCCATGCCGTTCTCGATCTTCTCTGGGGCACCGTTGAGAGCATTTAGGCTCGTGGGGTCTGCCTTCGGGGATAACCTCCCTGAAGGTGGGCTCTGGCGAGCTGAAGAGTCGGTACCAACCTAGACGAGGTTAACTATACAATTGAAGGATACCAATCGTCAGGGATAAACCCACCCAATTGGCGAAGCTTTCGGGAGCATGAATCACGGATACGGCTTCCTCGCTATTGGACTGCCGTAACGTGTCGGGGATACTAGTGCGAAGCATCATGAGCTATGAGAGGAGTGAGTAACGGCGATGGCAATGTTGGTTTTTCAACATACCTCAGAGCGTCGATGGCCAGATTCGCCCGTAACTTCTCTATGCACATCCTCCGACACATCGTCCTCAATCTCGGTGGTTTCTGTGCCGTTAGAAGTCACAGGAGAGGGCCCGACGATGTCACTCGGGCTCATGACATTCATTGTATTAGACGAGAAGCGATTTACAGAGTTCGGTCGAAGAGCAGCGGAGTCGGTGACTGGAGGGGGGGAAGATCTGCCCGAGACGATCAGCATCATAGTACTCACGATAAGCTGCAAGATCAACCTACACGGGTCTAAATGGCGACCGGAAACCGTCCGACTCTGAAGGAGCAGCCATATCTCGCTGGTAGGGGAATTGAAAATGAAGGTTTCCGGTAGACGACCTCAGGGGAGCTTCGAGAGCCATGGCGCGAGCTGAGCTGAGATATATTGAGTGACGACCGCGCGCCGTCCTCGAATCGGTTGGAAGAGCAGCCGAGCTCGACCAGGAAGGACACAGTGCTTTGGCAAGGATGCCTTGAGAGCTCCAATATGCCCCACCGAAAAGGCCAAAGAGGTGAAGCCGTCGATCAGAGAGGGTCGGACGCGGTGGCTGGATGGTCGAGTAATCGCCGGCCCATTCAGCTACCCAGAGCTTTGTCGAGAGTAGGGTCGAGATGATGGGTAGATGATATCAAGCATAGATCGGCTGAGGAGGAAAGGTCAGCAAGCTTCCCAAGCGATGCAAGCTAGAGACGAAGAGAGGACCCGGTATTAGTTAGGTTTGGGGAAAAGATGGAGGGCAACAGGTTCAAAGAAATTGGGAGAAGACGAGGAGCGTCGAAGCTAACCCGACTTTCTAACCCACAGGCAGACGCAGCGTAGACCAGGGTGTTGACGGTCGATCCCCTGTCAGACCAAGCCTTACCTACCTTAGGTGCCTCTAGTGGCCTAGGTACCCTGTGGCTTGGGGGGGCTACGGCGCTGGGGCCTCTGTAAAGATGTGGTACTGTACTCCCGCAGCAAGGCTCGCGAGTCGGCTGACGCTGCAGGCTTTGTGGAGAGTGAGAGTGGGAGGTCAAACCTGCGCTTAGCGGGTAGGCAGAGACGCAGGGTGAGTCCACCTCGAGAGTCAGATCTCGTCTATTTGGGGACGCGAGGGATATTCGACTAAATCGTCTTCTACTTATTGTCCTAGACCAAGCGCGGCGACCCTCGGGCGCCCGGCGCGATGGGTCCCACGTCGGGGTGTAAAAAAGATCAGTGAGCAGAGGGAGTGGATACAGCTCATGGGCGGAGAGTCGTGGGCGACCAGGAGGGGTTCTGCGGCTAAGTCTCGCCTTGTGACAGGCCAGACCAAGAGAAAGCGGATCGGCGTAAACGCAGCCCGCCAAACCCGGCATGAGGTTGTTGGAGGGCTGTCGCGGGAGAGACAGGGGAAACGAGGATATCCACGGATAAGGGGGTTGCAATGGCTGGAGGTGAACCTTGTTGAGATACGTCTTTGTCCTCTCGGTTTGTCAGCTCGTGACCACCAGGGCTGATATGCATTGATCCGAGGTTCAAGAGATTCCCGTCCATCAGGCAGATACCGTACCATAATCCAAGGTAGGTATAAGGGGTCTAGGAGTACCAAGTGAACCGGCAATGAAAAAGGAATGTGCGGGTAGCTGGCGAGGTAAGGTACCTGAGGCTCGGCCTCGATGGAACTGTCCCAGATGGACCACATGGAAAGTGTCTTACCAAGGGCCACACTATGCAGGCATTTGCATAGTAATTACTTCGTGTCTTCGACAGGATACTTAGAGTGTGGCCAATGCCACCCTCATCCCATGCCATTGGACCATCAACGCGAATGACTGGCGACGAGATGGATGGTGTGTGAGACAGAGGCAGAGACAGTCGCACATTCATCGAGAGACAGGCTCATAATCACCCATTCTCACACCGAAAACCAAACACTTCTCATCTTCCTCTAGGCACTCATTGGCTTGAGAGCAGAAACCCTCCGCCGTATCCCAGTGCGGCACACTCAGGTACCTAATCGATGAGGACAGAGGATAGATTCAATAAACCCGTGGCCGTGTTTGCGCATACCGCCCTCTCTCTCTCATCGCCCTTCCACCTCCATCGTCGTCGCCTCCAATGGCCACTCACAGGCCAACGTACGGCGGAGGATGGGGAAGGACTCCTAACCCGTGGGGCTGCATCGAATGTGGACAGGCGTCGGCGCTTAACTCGAATGTGGATCCTCATGGCGGCCTTGCTTCCACCAACGGGCTCGACGAGTCGCGACCCTTCAATGTTGCCGGGACGGGTTTCTTGGGTCCTTCTCAGGGACGTGATGCGGGCTTTGGGGCGACTAAGCTACGGTGTGTTCATGTTTTGTTTGTCCCCCGTATTTGTTGATGTTCTTCCCGGCGGGCGTTGATGGACCACGCGGCATGTTATTGTTATTATTATTGTTCTTGTTCTTGTACTCGCCGCAAAAGAACCCCATCGATCGCCTCTTGGTTGGACTGGCCCAATGATACACCATCCGCACCCTCCATCAGCATATTCACCGGTAATAGAGACGCAGGTGGTGGTTGCGTTTTCCTTCTAGCGTATTGCTCAACCCGCCGGGCGTGCTTCGAAAGGATCAATCATTGACAGGGGCCTTATTCTTGTTGGCTGCAATAGTCTGCTCCAACAATCCCGAAGCCGACGAATGTCCGCCGTTGGCAACTCTCACGCGTCAGCAAAGCGACAACTCGGCACTCCATACCATGACTCATCAGCCAAGGATATTCACATTGCTTGGCATCGTACTGAGTATCTTCTCGTAGCGAGCACCACCAAGCGATCCAGCCGTGGCAGCGCAACCTCTACGCTCCTGTTGCTTGGGACTCGGGCTTGCTTGAAGCCCTAGACGCTGATGTAGAAGCAGTCCAATCAACGACCGCGACTCAGAACCCGGCAGTCTGGTCCCAGCGGCTCCAATGGCGCTAAAATGGATTGGTGGCCCCACTAGCCTGGGCGGCAAAGTGGATCGCCCTGTCTTCCATCTTCTCCTCCGAGAGGACGCCAGTTCCAAGTTCCAACCCATGTTACGAACGGATGGCTTTCCTAGGGCTTGCTGAAGGCTTCAATATGGGATGGATCTACGGGGCTGAAGGCTTGAGCAATGCCCGTGCTCTTTCCAGGCCAGGATCTCCCCGACCACGTTTGGGTGAGTGAGTCGATCACACGGCCACCGCATTGCCTAAGTTCTTGGTGAGACAATGCTCTTAGCCATGTTGCTAAATTGCTTGCCAGGTCTACTGGTACACGCCTCCATCGCAAGCAAACACCTCTAGGCCTCGTCATCTGACAGGGAAACTTTTCCGGCCCTCGTCATACCTATGCTGCCACGGGCCTGCGGAGAATCTGCTAGCGAAGCTGTCCCAGCAAGCACTTTAGCGTTGTGATATCCCAAGTGCCTGCTACATCGTTTTGAGTTATCACAACGCTAGACGGATTGTCGGAACCGCTACAGCGATCCGATCCATGCTACTAGTGCGGGGAGGGTTGACTCTCGTCGGCTCGTTGGCTAAGCAAGAGAAGGCCCCTTGGTCTCCGTGGTTCGCGGAGACAACCCGTTTCAAAGCCCTGCGTTCTTCATTTCAAGATTTATGTTACACCAGGCGGGATGGGAATATGACGGGGCTCCATGCCTCGCCGTTGGAACACAGGTCCAGGGAATTAATCCCGGGGCTCTCATCCGACAAGTACGCAAGATTGGGCCCGAAATGCATTCATTGCTCCGGTCTGTCAACTTATTGCTCTACTTGATAACCCATCAGGGGCTATATTCTGCTCCAGCAACTTCTTAGAATCGTTCAGTAGATTGCGGGCGTATTGCATCTCGACGACTAACACGCCCACTCACGGTCCATCAAGTCTACTTTAGTGCCGGTAGACCGCACATTATCGCCAAGGGCCTAGAGTAGATGGCTGAAAGCTGCATTTGCATTGCATAGGCGCCAGCGCCAAAGACCGGTGGCGCGCCATCCTCGCATATCGACTACGACGCGCATTCAAAATGGTTTGCACTTCCACGTCAGTGGTCCAAGAGGATGAGTGTGTTGGCTGTACCCATCGACCTTGCGTTGGACCGTTAGACGAGGCGACCTACGAGCGCGGATGCTGTCCTGTTCGAGTAAGTCGTCTACCACCAAGCGCGGCAAATCCTGCGGGCTTGGGTCGCGGTTATGGGTCGCTGTTGGTCTGAAAAGGGCTGCAGCAGCGACGCGGAACAGCGTGAGCGTCAATGTTTACGATGCAGACCATGCTATTCCGATGCGGAAGTCAATTTTAGGACCCGGCTCGTTGAACAAAGGCTTCGGGGGCGGAACCTGCCCCTACCCCTCGCGGTGAGTGAAGAAAGGGTGGCGGTTAAACAAGAACCAACATTGGAGGTTCATCGAATTCCGGGCTGCCAATGCCGAAGGTACCAGCATGAGAAAGTTTCGTTGTCCTGTGAATCTTGAAAATCGTTTCCTCGGATGATGTTGGCTGTTGGCTGTTGGACTGACTTGCATGTCAATGCAACTGGGCAACTCGAACCGATTTGTGTGTCAGTTGGGTATCGGGCCTCAGCGACTCATTGACCGCATTTTGAGACTCAAGGCACAGCAACCCTACCAGGTTTCCCGCCTCTTCTATTCGCAGAGCCTCACGCTTGGGCTCATTCTGCTCTGCTGACCGCTTTAAAGGTTTCTTAGCATCGAGTGCAGACAATGGAGGGTAGCCACATCACCCACCCTCTTCTCCTTGCATACATAAGATGGGACTGCAGAACAACCGGCCCGGACGCCTTTACCGTGAAAAAAAGTTCCCGGAGAGAAATTGGGGGCGGGAATGAGCTGATACAGACAGTTGTTTAGAACCGACAGCTTGGGTCAGTGGAATGACCTCCAACAGCGTGCAGCAGAATGTGTTGGTCCACCGTCACGTTGCAGCCGGCAAGGCCGAGCCCAACAAACATTTCCTCAATCATATCGCTGTTTACAAACTTTCAGAATCCTCAGAGAGGTAGTTTAGCTAGGCGAAGATCAGAAAAGCTACGAGCTCAATATGTCAAGCATCTCTGGGCAGTCAGGTGAGTATGGGGTTATGCGAGGCTGTACTCGACCGTTATTTTCCGATTCTCCAGCTCTAAGGGATGGCGTTAGATCACCACCCTTGTTCATTTTAGCACCATGGGGTTATCGATGCCCAACGTCTTCCAATGCCCTTGCAATTGTCGCACAAGTCGCGAGTCTCTGCAGTCATACGTGTTGGTGGAGGACATCCATTCTCTTGCACGAGAGGCTAGGCTAAGCACTAGCTCTAAGAGACTGCAAGAATCTGATGGTTGGAACTATTTTTGCAAAAGGGGACGTCCAGCAAAAACTACCGACCTCCTCCCAGAGGTTTTACTGTTACTAGGTACCTACATGGTGAGGGGCCCCTGTGAACACGGCTCAAGGTAGTGTTTAGGCTGTAATCCATACGACCTGAAACATTACCCTGAGAAAGTTCTGGGCTTGTATTGTTCCGGGGCTTTAAGTCAGCAATAGCCAATCATATTTAATGAAAAGTCATGTTAAAGGAAATTTGTGTCTAGGACTGTGTTGGCAGCTGTGTTGAGGCATAAAAAAGATAACCTGGCCGTAAGCCGAGCTCAAGGACTCCAGTCACGTCTCAATGCTAGCGAACTTATGGACTGTTGAGTTTCCTAATAGCCCGTATGTTGAGTATGTATACCCGACCTCCGCTGAGACTCCTGACGATGAGGGGAACTCGGCCAAATCCAGTAATGTCAGCACGAATAGCCACCAACCTTTTCGCAGGATTCGGCCGGAGCTCGAAAAGTGTTTGTTAAAATGTAGGTTCCTCCATACGCCGGCCCACGACAGTTATATCGTTCCCAAACGCCGCATAATGCAAGATTTTCCATTTCACAATGTCGTGGTCCCTTATTCATTTTCATTCAATCGCTGCTTCTTCTCGTTTCGACCGTCAGGCGTGTACCTGTAATCAATCTTAGTTCACAAGATCCGAGTCTGATTGCGTACGAGGCGTCTTTACTTGAGGAGCTTCTCGACAAGGTCGACGTGGGTCATGATCATCCGGCGACAGCAGTATCGTTTGAGGCCGAGCTCGTCCATAGCATCACTATTCGTTCCTTTAGTATTTGGTCGCTTGTCCGTAGCCAAGAGTTTCTTACCCATCAGTCTTCCGGGGATCCGCCAGGAGCTGGAGGTAGCGTTCCCACAGGTCACCAGTGACCTATCTCAATCAGCTATTGGAGTAGAATGCAAAGCATGTGCACCTACCTTTCCGCAAGAGAAGCAACGAATGGGGATAATCATCCTGAAATTGTGACGAGCGCGCGCGGTTGTTCGTCGATGGGTAGTAAGTTCCGCGACAAAGAAATTGATTAGCTCGCGTCGTGAAGTTCGGTCGCATGTCTCTAGTGTTAAAATAAATTCTCCCCCCGATGTTTCTCCGGCGGATGCTTATCTTATCGCCCGCAAAAAAAAGTTCACAGCGGGACCAAAATTTCTGCGAGCAGCAGCACGCCGTTGACCTTGATATAACGACGACTCAGCATACTTTTAGCTGTCGCGCCTAAGTTCAGATTCCCCCGTCAAGCCTATCGGATTTTTCGAAATGGCAGGTGCAAAGAATTCTAGGACAAAGGATGACAAGAACAAGAAGCGGAAGAGGGATGGAACCGAGGCTGATTCGAGAACCAAACGACAGCGAGCTGAACGAAAACAAAACAAAGCCAATGGGCCTAGATCAGAGGATGTCGCTTCGAACGGCGCTCTGATAGAGACAATCGGCTTAACAGGATCTCTAGGGACTACTAGCGATCGCGAATTGCAGGTGGTCAGACAGTTTGAAGATGGAGAGGCAGGATGGAGGACTTCTAAGCCCATGGGCGGACGGATGCTCGATATTGACCCAATCATCACCGATGACGAGCAGTAAGAGCCCCGGAATGTTGTTGGCATCATTCATCTAACCGATATAGATATCTCATTCTCACGTATAACACTTCGATTCAAGTATACTCGGCGGTCGACTCCTTGTTAGTGCGCCGGATTCCAATTAATGCAATCGATGCCTCCGCAGAAAAGGCTTCGGCTCCCACCAGCATCGTCGCAACACGACTGTCACGAAAAAACCCGAACCTTTTATGGGTAGCCTGCTCAGACGGTCGTGTGTTTCAGGTCAACTGGACCAGCTCCCAGATTCCTAAAACATTTCGGACAAGAACGGGTACAGCCCGAGCTCTGGCTCTCAAGACGATCAGGCTTGCCGGCCAAGAAAAGGAAATTATGTTTGTCGCCGAGTCAGACAAGTCAAATCGAATAGAGGTGGTTGCCTACGACGGAGCTAGACCGACCGCACGGGATTCAAAGTCCATCTTGGTGATGAAGAAGCCGGGGAATGGCTTACAGCTGCTCGAATCTGCCGAGGGAAGCCAGGTCTTGGTAGGTGCAATCAATGACCGTCTATTCTTGGGCGTACCAGCTCTACAGGATACTCAGGGCCTCGAACAACTGCACTATGAATTTTATACCTTCGATACCCCGGATCTAATTACAACTATGGATGTGCGAGTTTACCCACGACCAGCTACTGGAAGCAGGAAAGCAAAAGCCGATGCTTCGCTCGTTGTTGATATCTTGATTGGTGGTGCACGCGGTTCGATCTATCTCTACCATGATGCCCTCGCTCGAAGCCTCGCACTGGAAGAATCGGGGTCGGACAAAGATGTCATTGAAGCGCAAAAGTTTCACTGGCATCGGAAGGCTGTGCACGCTGTGAAGTGGTCTCGAGACGGTAGGCTTCTTGCTTCTTGGGAAGGTAACAATTACTGACGTGACCAGGACACTATATGATTTCAGGAGGTTCCGAGAACGTTCTCGTGATATGGCAGATGGATACTTCGAAGCAGGACTTCCTTCCCCATCTGTCTGGGAGCGTGGAAAACATTGTCGTGTCGGGCGATGGATCTTCGTATGTAGTTCATCTAGACGACAACTCGACGATGATCATGTCCACGGCTGAAATGAAGCCAACAGCATACGTCTCAGGCATTCAGTCGGCTGCAGTCAATATCTCAGCGCCCAAAGATCTGTTAGTGCGGCGAACCTGGACGGCCCCCGATCAGGTTCGACGTCCAATTCCAGCAGCTATCAGGCCGACTGATCATTCGAAGCTGCACGTTTGCGTCGGGAATGGCCGGCAGGCTACGTTAGCTGGCGAATTTTCTGCCCCGTTACTGCAAACTTTCGATCTTGAGACTTTCAGGAGTGTTTCAAAGCAAGCCTTAGCCCGGACGCAGCCAACAGACGTCAACATCACAAACAAAGGCAACCCGATCGACGAGCCACTAATCACCCATGTGGCTTTCTCCGCTGATGGAGAATGGCTTGCAAGTGTTGATGTTTGGAAACCATCTTCTCGAGATGTAGATAATGTAAATGGCGATCTCAAGGAACAATTCATCGAGGAGCGCCGCGAGGTTTACCTAAAGTTTTGGGAGGCACGGCAGGATGACGAACAAATCGCCTTGGTTTCCCGAGTAAACGCTCCTCACGCCACGAGCCATACCCAGACTGTGTTGGACCTTGCTTCAAACCCAATCTCTCTATGTTTTGCGACAATTGGAGGTGACGGCATGATTCGTCTCTGGCGACCCAAGATTCGATCTCAGAACGGCGTCGTTGTCAAAGGGCAAACCGACCGAGAGACGTATTCCTGGTCCTGTTCTCAAGTGATCGCTGTGGGCGACGGGCTTCCGCAAGAGGGAACTATCGATCTCCCATCGTTTAGCGCCACAGTCAAGGCTCAAGGGAGCGTCGCCTTCTCTGAGGATGGATCTACCCTATTCGCTGCCTTCGGTGCTATAGATGCTGGCACTGTCTACGTTATTGATGCTGCATCTGGCGAAGTCGTCAAGACTTTAGATGGACTATGGAAAGGACAACTCAAATATGTTCGTGCTTTGTCGTCATTCGTCATTGTTTTGTCGGACGAGTTGCGTGTATATGACGTTGTGAGCGATGAGATGCGTTATGGCATTGCGATGCCCAAAGCCCTTGGAGCATCAGACTTGCTCCAGCTTGCCGTGGACCACAACTCTGGGCATTTTGCGGTAGCGCTTCCTGCCAATCATGGGTCGACTATTGGCGTGTTTGGGCCGGAAGACGATGAGCCTCTTATGGTCCGCAACACTCCGCAAAGGCTGATCAGCTTAATAACCGCGCCCAATAGAAGTGGCTTCATTGCTCTCGATGACGCGGCCCAAGTCTGGATCGTTGCAGAGGGAGCTGACTCTTCGTCGTTAGCAACTGTCCAGCCTCTCGAGGACCTGCGTCTTGACGATGTCGATACTGCTGACAATGGCCAACCAATCGCGCTTATTGACGAAGATGAGGATATGGCCAGTGATGATGAGGAGCAAGCAGAGGAGGATGACGTTGACATGGAGGACGACGATGTCCACGCCAGTGTGGTGCAGCAACAGCATCTAGCAGATATTTTTGATGCTGCTCCCGCATTCGCAGCGGCGCCGATTGAGGATATGTTCTACAAGGTTATGGGTCTACTAACAATGAAGCCTCTATCGGCTACGTCATGAACGATTTACGTTGTCCGAGATTATCAACGGACGACTCGAGGTCGTCGTCTCGCAGAGCCAGGACTTTGTCTTTGCATTTTGCAGGATTTCTGAGCCATGGCCATGGGCTTTCATGGGCTTATCTATCAGTCCGTAACAGGAGAGATCAACCACCGAAACCGGCCTCTGTGAATGTTCGGATTCCTGTATCGGCAACGGTCAACGCCACCCACCCGGGAAACATCGATCTCTGCCGAAGCGGGGGGGTTGGAGTGAGCGGCCGCGACAAGCAAAAGGGTGTGGGCCAATTGCGCAATTGCGCAATGATGTGGCGGGCATCCCGGCTACTTAAGCAAGACAAGAGATACCAGTTCAATACAATTTCAACAGATATAAGCTTTTGCATTCATTTCCCGTCCAGCTTCACCTTAGTTCTCTTTGCCCGTCATCATGTCGTTTACTTCTATTCCCATACTCGACCTAGCTACGGCCAAGGATCCGGCTACGAAGCCGGAGTTTCTCACAGGCCTGCGCCATGCGCTGATGGAGGTTGGGTTTCTTTATCTCGAGAACATAGGCATTCCGGATGAGCTGTTTCAAAGAGTTATCACGCTGGGCAAAGCCTTTTTCGACATTCCACTAGAAGAGAAGTGAGTATGAAGTTTGGGCTTTTGTATCAGCATTGGCCGTAATCGCATTCAACTGACACTTGCACCAGGCTTAAGATTGAGATGAAGAACGCACCCTCGTTCCTGGGTTACTCCCGCCTTTCGGCCGAAATCACGGCCGGGGGAATTGATCATCGCGAACAGATTGATCTCTCAACAGAGCACCCCATCCCCAAGCCCGGATCACCTCTGTACCACAACTTGCTTGCGCCCAATCAGTGGCCGGCTGAGGAAAGCCTCCCTCAATTCCGGGACGTGTATACCGATTACATGGACCGCATGGGCAAAATCAGCATCGACTTCACATCGCTCATCGCGGAGGCAATCCAGTTGCCCAAGGATGCGTTCAACAAGTACCTCGATGAGGACCTGGCACACAAGCTCAAGATTGTCAAGTATCCGGATCTGGGCCAGCTGGGCGAGGATGGGGAGGCACGGGGACAGGGTGTTGGCCCGCACAAGGACAGTATGTTGAGCAGCTACCTCCTCCAGGCGACAAGCCACAAGGGCCTGCAGGTTCAAAACATCAAGGGCGAGTGGATTGATTGCCCGCCCATCCCGGGTACGCTGGTTGTCGCCATCGGGCAGGGCCTCGAAGCGCTCACGCAGGGCGTGTGTGTTTCGACCACGCACCGCGTGCTCTCCCCCCTTGCCGGGTCTGGCGCGAGATTCTCTATCCCCTTTTTCCAGGGTGTCAAGTTGGACGCAGACTTTGAGGACTTGGAAACGGTGGGCGTTGGCAAAGTGCCAGAAGAAGTCAGGGAACAGCGACGAAAGGTGATCGAGGCCAACGGCGGTCGAATCGACGATGTGGAATTTACGTTTAGGAAAGGCGGAGTAGCGAAAACGCTGGGCGAGGCTACACTACGAAACCGGGTCAAGAGCCATCCAGATGTAGGCGAGAGGTGGTACCCAGATATCCTCAAGGCAATCCGAGAAGAGCAGGCCAAGGCGAAGCAGCAAGCGGGCATACCGGTTCCATCGCCGGTGGAAGTAACTCCCACGGCAGTGGAGGCTCACTAGGGTAAATAGACGCAAACAAGCTATGGAAGATGAAGGGTCCATACAGATACATCCGAGGGCACCAGGAATCAAGTTAGTGAGACAAAAAGGACTGTTAAAAATCTATCATAAATCCATCGCTTCGTCTTCAGATCGTCACTGCATCTCTCCACATCGGCACATCACGCAACAGACGCCTCGCTTCGCTAAATCTCTTCCCTCTTTCGCAACGCCAAAATCTCGTCTCTGGGCACCACATCTACTGTTGGAAGGTCGGGAAACATTCCTCAAGGGTTTTGCTGTGTTTGTTCTCGGAATGCTCGGTCAGACTATAGAAAAGAAGCATTCTAGTTAGCCCAAGCGCTCGTCGGGGGTCAAGGAGGGGGTTACGCACGCGGGGGCCTTGGTGGTCTTCAGGAAGGTAGACTTGCAGACCTGACACTGGATATCGCAAGCCTGCTTGTTCTGTCCGCTGGTCAGTAAATGACGAGAACGGGGAGATGGAGAGAAAGAAAAGACGTACGACTTTGAGCTGGGATTTGGCCACCTTGTTATCCTTCTGGTTGCGCTCACGCTTCTGCTGTGCCCTGGCCCCCTGGAGAGTAAGTCAGCAATCGACTTTGCGAATTGAAGGAGCGATGTTATCATACGTTACCCATTTTTTGCAGTTGAAGAGAGTGATTTGCGTGTATTCGAGGCGAAAAAATGAAGGGGTGAAAGATTGGTGTGGTAAGACGGCTTGTGTTCGGATGGATCCAATGTAGAAGCAGGATGTTTATCGAGAAGGAAAAGGAAGATGCGATTGGCGGGGAGAAAACGGAAAATATTAAAACGGAGGCTAGAGGCTGACTGGCGGGGTTCCACTAAAGAGAGTCCTAGACAAGAGTTATAAATGGAAACTCCTTTGGACTTCCGTCTCGGACGTTTTGGGTACGTACCGAAATACGTGGGTACGGTAAGTTGGTTGTGGGGGTACCCTGTACCATATGGCATAACCGGAAGGGCTCAGCCATTCAACTACCATTCAAGTACAATCTCAACTGGGTTAGTTTACGGGCCGAATAGTAGACTCAAGAGTTTTAATGACATTGAGATGACTGATGCTGTTCAATGTACAAGCTCTTCTCATTGATACCTGATGTCAATCACCCATAACCACGTCCCCATTGTTCCAGTCTGGCTCAGCCATGTCGAAGATACAAGAACGTGAGAACTACAAGATCCAAACCTCCATTAGAATACACTACACTAAACACTCCATATGAACTTCCCTCTGCCCACTACCACAGTAGCATCTCTTCCGCGGTAGCACAAACTGTTCGGTGCACTTTTCCGAGCCGGTCGGTAAGTACCACACACCGATGTAAGCCGAGGCCCAACATCACCAACCACTAAGCCGACATGACGACGTTGCTCCCAGCAGTTCTCCATTCCCTCTCTGTTCAATCGAACCTCGCAACACCTCAATTCACCCAAGATGCCTCCTCGCCTAGCCCAACTCCCCCTCGTAGTCCGTTCCCTGCGACGCTTCTACTCCACAGCCTCGGAACCGCTCATCCGCGTCACGAATCTCCCCGCCGGGGGAAGCGGTCACATTCGCATCCTCGAACTCAACCGACCCAAGGCACGCAACGCCATCTCCAAAGCCCTGCTTGCGTCGCTGCGCGAGGAGATCGAAGATGTGCTAAGGCAGTACGGGCCCAATGGCGAGGAGATACCACCTGCGGAACGGTTTGGTGGTGTGGCCGGCGAGGATCAGAGGGGCCCGACGAGGGCGCTGGTACTGGCGAGCGCGGTGAATACAAGCTTCTGTGCTGGCGCAGATTTGAAAGAGCGGAAGATATTTACCCAAGAGGAGTGAGTTTGCATTTCCGTCGATAGGGAGAGTCTCCTGCTGATTATGGACATCAGGACGGCGGAGTTCTTGACTAGCCTTCGCGCTACCTTCTCCTCCGTCGCCGCCCTCCCTATCCCCACCATCTCCGCCATCTCCTCCATCGCCCTGGGCGGTGGCCTCGAACTCGCTCTCTCCACCCACTTCCGCGTGCTCTCCTCCAACGCCCAGATCGGACTTCCAGAAACCCGCCTGGGCATCATCCCCGGCGCTGGCGGTACCCACCGTCTTCCCGCCCTCATCGGCCTCTCCCGCGCCCGCGACCTCATTCTCACCGGCCGTCGCGTCGCCGCCCCAGAGGCCTATTTTCTGGGCATCGCGGATCGGTTAGTGGAAGTAGTCCCTGAGGACGAGCGAGATGGGTCGGATATTCTCGAGCAGGCGCGGAAGGCGGCTCTGAGTGAAGCTGTGAGGATGGCGCAGGAGATTTGCGAGGGTGGACCAATTGCCATCAGGGCGGGACTGGAGGCTGTTGCGTGGGCGAGGGAGGACATGGAGAATAAGATGTATGAGCGAGTCGTTAACACCGAGGATCGGAACGAGGCGTTGAGGGCATTCCAGGACAAGAGGAGACCTGTGTTCAAGGGACGATGAACATATCACGTTGCGCTGAATCGTTTAGTCGACTTGAAATTTGGTCCACGGCTGGATTTAACATATGACACATACGGCAGGCTGATTGTAACTGTGTCCTTCATAATATCATCTAACAGCCAAATGCTATGTTATGGGTATGTTGCCGGCCGCCGAGTAGGTTCATGCCAAACGCCTAGCGCACCTGAAAAATTCCAATTTTCGTCCCACATCCCCCGCTGAAGGCGGCACCTTTCAAGGCGTCTTTCGGTTATTCAGTCGTTGCCTTCTACCACTTCCAGATACCAGGGCCCGTCAAGTCCGTTAACCTAACCTTTCTCTTCTTCACCCCTGATCATTCCGTCCGTTACTTCATCTGCTGTTTCAGTCAATGAAGCCCTACAATCATCGCTCCCCCATCCCTCGATACGGGTTAATGTGATTCTCGCTCATTCCATGACCTAGAGAATTCGTAATACTTGCCGTTTTTGGTCGTTTGCCCGTCGGCTGTAGTAGAGGTCGAGGCTACGAGCGTCGCCATGAACCGAATAATAGAAGATCGTGTGCGCCATGTCCCAGACTGTTTCTTCCGGGTTTCGTTGAGGAAATATGCTAATCTACCTCCGCAGAGTCTTGGTTCAGGGTGACTACATGACGTGGACAGCACTTTTTTCCGATCGGATTTCTAAGCTTTTTGTAATTCGGAATACGGTGGAGGATGGTCCTCCACAGGCTGGGATGCGATCTCAGCCTCGACGGCAGGAACTGCAGCATTCCCCTCAGCATCTGCAACGAGAGGGCGCTGTCGCTTCGGTACATCCACATAGTTGTCCTTGTCCTCATCACGAACGTAACAGAGGAAGTAAGGTTCTCCACTAGTGCTCAGTGTTTGAAGCACCTCGGCCGTGTTGCGATTCTCTTCGACGTTGGAATCGTTGTATTTGCGCCAAGTGTTGCACTCAAAGTCATGGATCCACACCCAGTAATGACCGGACATCAGTTGGCCGCGATGGCAAATGACAGCATGTAACCGATATGGTGTACTCTCGGCTACAAAGTGTTGTTGAAGAGCAGCTTCCCGGTGGCGGAGTTCCTTCTCCATCATGTCTCTCACTGTTGCCTCCAAAGATGCAATATCTTCGGGTTTTGTGGGTAACGCCGACGCAAAGGTCTCGTAAGGCTTTGGTGAATTGACGAGGAGGAAATCATCCTCAACTGGACCGTCAAAATCCCAATTCTCGTCCGAAGATACAAACTGGTTAGTAGGACGCGTGTCATCTCCATTTGCGAAGGCAGATTCATCATGGATGTAGTTCTGGAGAAATGTTCCAGAAGGGGATGTTCTTTCTGCTTTGGCCATATGTACTTTCAAGTCCGATATACGATTTGCGATTGCCCAGCTTTCGACGCGCTTCTGGAAGTCTGCAGAGTCGTGAGGAGCATCCATGTACCGATCAAGGAATAGTGTTTCTGGAATAACCACGGGGTTTCCGTTTTTACTTCCCATGGATTGCGAACGCTGAATGAGCACGTGTAGAACCGGAGGCAGAGTCCTGATGGCCGTGTACCGAGATAATTTACTTTCCTCGATGATTTGCTGGTCAAAATTTCGACCAAGGGCGTCGTACAGAGAACAGGCTCCTTGGGGCGCCGGAAAAGCCGTGATTGATCGGTCGAAACTAATCTCTTGCTGGTAGGTCTTCTCATCAAACTTCTTGGTGTAATTGACTGTTGTCACAAAGAATGTTTCCATAATCTTCTCCAATTGAATGCCTGTCGATTTGTCAACGGAGCTGGGCCTGATAGCTGCCTGAAGGCGATTGAGCATGCTCCCCATGACCTCTTCGACATCTTGTTGGTCCGTTCCGGATGATCGTTTCTGATGCTCCAATGCGTTTAGAACTTTCTGGTCTACAGTCTCATTTGCTGGCTCCTCGGCATCGAGCATTTTAACGTCGAAGCCGCCCTCGATACTCTCCTGCTTGATATTTGGCGGCGTAACCGATGTATCTTTCTCGAGCGCCTGAAGGTCATCTTTAATGTCCTTTGCAGAAAATTCGTCGTGACCAGTCATCATGGTATCGTCTTCTCGCGTCTCCGCTTCTGCGGGGATGCTTTCAACCTTGTCGTAGGAACGGTCAGAGTCATCATCGTTCTGATCGACTAAGGTCTGCGAACTCTTGCTACTCGCAGTTTCACTTGAGTCCGGCGCGGGAATAACTGTGCTGCTGAGCATGTCGACATCCTCCGGTACGTCTGTAGGGATCGCAGGCGATGGACGAGCAGGGAGCGGAGGAGGTTTGGAGGTTGACTTTGTTTCGGTTGCCTGCTTCGAATCGCTGAGAAGGGTGTGCGTCGACAGTAAAACAGCATTGGCTAGTCGCTGAGATGGTCGAGTTGCAACCTTGTCCGAGTTTTCCAGATTACGGAACAGTTCAGAGAGTTCCTGCGCAACTAAAATCCGAATCAGTTTCGACAACTTACAATAGGTAAATAGCTGGGAAATGTACAAGCTTGCGCGACCACGGCCTCACCACGGTCCATCTGCATTTTGTTGCCGCCAAGTAGACGCTCTTGGATGTTCTCATCTGTGAGATCGAGCTGAAATGATTTATAGTTAAGAGCGATGTCTCGAACAGGCTTGACCGTGAAGAGGTACTGGAGAAGACTGTTAAGATAGCAGGTATTTCCGATGTTCTCGAGGCCAACGGGAATATCGAAATCGACTGGTTTGTATTGATTGGTAAGGGAGTTGCTACTGTCCGGCGGAGTAATCCCGAGGCCCTGGCGCATGTCGGCAACGGTCGATTTTAAATCTGTAGAATTAGTATGATCTGCTATAGCCTCCATCGCGTCGAGATAGGTGGCTTTCTCCTCATTCGTTTTGCTTGACGTAATCTAGGGAATTATTAGCACTTCTACAATATTTAAAGTAAGATCTCTAGAGGCCCTGGGTCTTTTGTGGGCAAGTCGAGAAAGCTAGGGTTCTCGACTTACTTTGGCTCTGGCGTTGTCCAACGCTTCAGGTCCGAACCCGCTCGCGCCCGCCAGCCCAAGAATAACCTTTGCCGTATTCATGGACATCTTAGCATCTGTTTCCATCAACAGAGTTGCTTGATATGTATCATCCGTGGATGCTTGCGCGATCAGGGAGAGCATGGACCTGGCAGCATTAGCATCGCCGGGATTGTGAGCTAGCTTCTGCCGAAAAGCTGAAACCAAGGCCTCGGCGGTATGGTTGTTGGGTGGCTGAAGACCCAGGAAGTTGAGAGCTTGGGAAATTATACCATCCTCATCACCCGTGGTTTGTTGTTGGAGCTGACTCTCGAATACTGAGGATTGGGTGATGGCATAATCGGAAAGCTCTTCGTTGTTGATATCATTCGCAATTGCCATTAATCCTTCAATCAACGCCCTTCTTTTGCTAGGCAACAACTCCCATTGACGCTTATAGGCATTGACGATCATTTCTTTGTTATCGTCAGGCAAAACTCCTAACAGCTTGTATCGTTCAAGATTGGCGATAGGGCTTGACTCGAGTTTTGGGGCGCCTGCGCAATGCAGATCCGCGCACAGGATTTGCAGGCAATAGGTAGGCTTTTCTGATAGCTGCCCCATCTTATGGATCAGACACTGAACTTCGCTCCTCACATCCTCTAGGTAAGCACGGTATGTGTTTAACAAAGTTGTCGAAGATGGACCAGTGGGAGGCTCAGGCGCCTGTGGGGTAAAGGAACCTTCATCAACACCATCGCGCTCTATTACCTGCTCCGAAAACTCCAGCTGCTGAAAGATTGAGAAACACCGAGGGCCGAAGAGTACAGAAAACCGCTTGTTTCTTTTCGAAATGCTTCTGACTTCCTCGGGCGTCTTGGCTTCGAGGAGGTTCTTTAGATACGTATTCAGGTTGAGGGGGGCTTGAAATGCCCAGTCATCGGTCGCTGTTTCGTATCGGCTCGGTTCCTGTTGCTTGGCAATGCGCAGTTGCTCAAGGATGGTTTCATGGTCCTCGAGAAGTTTGATCCACAGCGAGGGCATGCGAGGACCGGAAACCTCGAGAGTAACTTCGAAAGTGCAGGGTGGGGCTGAACAGACGAAGTACTCTCGAGCCATTAGAGGGTAGTACTTTGATTGCTCTCTGAAGATGTTTGTCTCTGAGTCAGATCCTACCCAGACTAAGTGATGCCATGGAAACTGTGAGTCTTTCAATGGCCAGCGAGCTTGCTGGTGATGGCAAAGGTCTACCACATGTTGGCCATCCCAGGCAGTTTTGAAGACGAAGTGGAAATGACATTGCAGACATACTGCGGAGATGGTTGGCGATAAAGTCTGGTTTCCATTGACTACGAGCGTATGGGTGTGTTGCCAGGGGAAAGGTGTCTCCAAATTTGCGTGTCGCGCCCGTTCAAAGATGTCGCAGACAGTAAAGCAGTTGTTTGTGAGCTCGTATATCCATCGACCTGGGTTACATCCTAGACAGATTTCCGTCAGCTACATGAACGACGGAATACTGGGAAATACGCACCTGGTACTTCTCTTGCTGGAGATAGCTTCGCCTTCAATGGGGTGCTGTTGTATGCGACAAAGTCCCCGATGACGGTTCCCGGCAAAGCCACATAGGCTCCACGGTCCACCTCTTGCTGTGATCTGAGATCGTACCGGCTGGCCATGATGTTGATAAAAATCTAGCCGTGATTTGCTCAGTGGCTCGGAGAAGTGAACGTCGCTCCGCAGTTCGTATATGATTAGCCCTCACTCTATGGTATGAGGTGGGGCACTATCATGGGATTCGTAGTTCGTGGTTCCGATCGGTTCGCAACTGTTCAGGCGAGAAAGATGATTGGGTGGCAAATATATGGTCCAGGAATCCCTGGAAATGATTCGAAATGGATGGAGTCGGGCTAAGCGCAGGTGGAGGCGTCACTCGGCTCCTGGTATCGTTGACAAAACGGTTGATTGTCAAGAGGGAAGCTCTCAAGGCCCGGCAATAGAGCGCTCAAATCATAACTTCGATCAGATCAAGGAGAACCGATTCACCAGCTTTATTATGCGTGGCCTGTTGATATAGCGAAAGACGGCTTGCATACAGAAGATGAGACGCGCACGTTTGTGACGATGGAAAACACTGGGTGACGCAGTTATCTGGATGTGGTGACGGAGCTCAGAGAGCTACCTAGCCCGTGGTGATGCGAGCACGATGGCTGAGTCAGCAGGGATCGAGCGAACCTCATGTACCTACGTACTCAAATAGGAAGGGTTATGGGTCAGGTCAGACTGAAGGGGCTCAGCTTGACCTCGTACTCCAGGGTGGCACGGAAAAGAAGCCAAAAAATTCAAGCCGTCACTTTTCTCAATTTAGTTGCATTGCCGGCCACGTTTCTACTGATGGAATACCAACCCTTGTTATAGACCCTCCCCACCAAGTTTGCTGAGAGCACCTAAAAACGCACCTGCATAGCAGAGTTATCGCTGGGAATCCTATTCTGTCATAATGATGGTTTGTATGCATTTCTGTAGTTCTACTGAACGGGAGCTGCAAGAGGTCTCCTTTCAGGAAAACTGATGCCGAGGTTTGGGCGTTCTTGATTGCTAAAATCGGCATATTTCGAGACCACTATCTGATCCATCTGATAACCTGAAGTACAACCTAGAAATGCAACCCACTTATTAGTAACCACGCAAATCTCACCATACCTTATGTACCGTTTTGATCCCCGCCCCGAGCGTGGTTTCGATACTGCTGATTCATTTGAATTCTAGGATAGGGAACTTCTATCAACGTTAGCGACCTGAAGTGCCGGACGTCACCAAAAGATACTACCTCTCGTTCACTCTTGCGCCAACCTGCACGGGACTACGCTGCTGACATCGTTACCCATATGGCGCACTCTCGACGCCTCCGCATCGGCGTCGATGTTGGCGGTACTAACACTGATGGCGTCATCATCGACCCTTCTCAGACTTCAACTCAGGACAAAAGCATTATTGCATGGCATAAAGCACCAACGACTCCGAATCCAAGTGTTGGCATTAGCAATGCCATCACAGCCATGTTTGATTCCGCAGCCATTAGTGGCGACGAGGTAGCCAGCGTGACGATTGGCACGACTCACTTCGTCAATGCTGTGGTTGAAAGAGACGCTGCGAGGCTTTCCCCTGTGGCCGTCCTTCGCCTCTGCGGGCCATTTTCCAAGCATACGCCACCATGTGTGGACTGGCCAGATGATATGCGCGAGATGATCCTGGGATACTATGCGTTGGTCAAAGGTGGCTTAGAGGTGGACGGACACCTCATCTCGGACATCGACGAAGGGGAAATTAAGGCCCAGTGCGAAATCATTCGCGAAAAGGGTATAAAGAGTGTGGTAGTCATTGGCATATTCAGCCCTATCGATACCGTCGAGCGACAGGAAGAGCGAGCGGCTGAGATCATCAGGATGCAGATCCCTTACTGTGACGTGGTATGCTCTAAAGAAGTTGCTAACCTTGGTTTTTTGGAGCGAGAGAATGCCGCCATTCTCAACGCCTCGATTCTCTCCTTTGCCCGTCAAACTATCTGGTCCTTTCATGAACCTGTCAAGCGACTCGGTCTGAACTGTCCTGTCTTTATTACCCAGAATGATGGGACAGTCCTGTCAGGAGAACTGGCGGCTCGCTTACCCATCCGTACCTTCTCAAGCGGCCCAACAAATAGCATGAGAGGCGCTGCGTTCTTGGTAGGAGATCAACTTGATGAAGCCATCATGGTAGTGGATATCGGAGGTACAACTTCCGATGTTGGGCTTCTTCTAGCAAATGGGTTTCCTCGCCAACAAGCAGCTTACAGTGATCTGTCAGGCGTCCGGATGAACTTTTCATGCCCTGATATCAAGAGCATAGGCCTCGGAGGAGGCTCGATCGTGAGAAAGGAACCCGCTTTCACAATTGGCCCTGATAGTGTAGGATACAAGCTTGCGCAGGAGGCGGTCGTATTTGGCGGCAAAGTTCTCTCTGCCACAGACTGTGCCGTCTTGGCCAACCCAGAGGTCAATGTTGGGAATCCTGATTTGGTCAAGGGCTTGCTGTCGGAGGATGAAGTCGTTATGTTCAAGGATGCTGTGAAATGCAAGCTGGAAAAGGTCATCGACACCATGAAGACGTCGCCAGAGGATGTACCCGTTCTGTTGGTTGGCGGAGGAGCTGTGATTGCTCCGGATGAACTCAAAGGAGCAAGCAAGGTCCTGAAGCCCAAGTGGTCTCAGGTTGCCAACGCCATTGGGGCTGCCATTGCTAGAGTGAGCGCGGTAGTAGATACCGTCGAGTCTACGGAGACCAAAACAACAATTGAGGTTCTTGAGGAGATATGCCAGGCGGCAATAGAGAAGACCATCGCTGCGGGTGCTTCTCGAGCTTCAGTTGAGGTGGTTGAGAAGGAGACGCTTCCACTCCAGGCAAGTCACACTGCTCAAGAATGCATCATTTAATAACACCTATCTTAGTATGTTGCGAATAAAACCCGCTTTGTTGTTCGAGCTGCTGGAGACTTCGACTTCTCCACAAGTGACGTTCCATCCACATCTGACAAAGAATGCGATTTCAGCAGCCAGGACATGGCCCAATATGAGAAGACAACGCCAGCGGAGGACTCAAGCCCAAAGGTCATAGTCGGCGAAGACGTCGATATCTTATCATACCAGCCGAATGTCAAGAGCCGTATCTGGCATGTCTCTGAGACTGATTTGAACTGGATCACCACCGGATGCTACATCCTTGGTACTGGAGGCGGTGGCTCTCCTTACAGCTCTATGATTCGGCTCAGAACTCAACTTCGACGTGGCGCCACCGCTACCATCGTCAATCCTTATGATCTGCCGGACGATGCTCAGGTCGGGTGCGGAGGAGGAGCGGGAAGTCCGACTGTGGGCATTGAGAAGTTAGGAGGTGATGAGCTTGTCGAGTCACAGCGGGAACTTTATAAGATCTGCGATAGACCGGCAACTCATATGATTTCAATTGAAATTGGCGGTGCAAACGGACTTGGAGGTTTGATTTTGGGATGCAGCACGGGCATGAATCTCCCGACCATAGATGGCGACTGGATGGGCCGAGCATATCCCACCAAATGGCAGACTACCCCGGTTGTTTTCCAGGAGCGCAAGATAATCTGGTCACCAACCGCTATGAGTGACGGAAATGGCAACATTGTCGTCATGCCGAAGGCGGCTTCCGATCACCAGGTCGAGCGCATTATGCGTTCTGCGCTCAGCGAGATGGGATCACAGGTGGGCTTTGCTGACGCACCAGTCACGGGTGCCGAGACCAAGCGATGGGTAGTCGAACACACGTTATCCCAATCATGGAGGATCGGACGAGCGGTCGCAAGGGCTCGTAAAGAGAACCGAGTTGATAACGTGGCCGAAACGATCATCGATGAGTGCGGCGGTCCCGAAGCAGGAAGGGTGTTGTGGAAGGGAAAGATTGTGGGCGTTGAGAGAACCCTGAGAAATGGTCACGTCTACGGGGAGTGCATCATCCAAGGGGCAGATGTTAAAGAGAGGGAGGCTGGCAATCTCAGGGGCAAATCTCCCACACAATTTCAGGGCACTATCAAGATCCCTTTCAAGAACGAAAACATTGCCGCGATAAGAGTCCACGACGACCGAAAAGAAGAACGACAGGAAGATGTACTTGCTATCGCCCCCGACTTGATTAGCGTTATCGACGCTCGAAATGGCGAAGCCCTTGGAACACCCGAGTATCGATACGGGCTGTTGGTAATAGTCTTAGGCATCACTGCAAGCGATCGATGGACAGGAACAGAACGGGGAATCAAGATTGGGGGTCCCGAAGCGTTTGGACTTGGGCATTTGAAGTATACACCTTTGGGAAAGTTTGTAAAGCCAAGGAGCGTTATTGATGAGTATGATGGACTTTCCTAAGTATAGATAAATCCGATAGAAAACCTTCTGGCTGGAAGCGTGGACTCGTTTATTTATTGTTGAGTTTGGTCTCTCATCAAGCAATCTGAAAAAGTATCTTCCGCCATGCTTTGACTATTCTCTGACCTTTATGTCTTGCTTGACCCGCAGACGAATGCTACCCAGTACCACGGAGTTCCATCCTCTGCTATCTCGTATCTTTGCTCACACCCTCACTTCAGGCTGTTCGTTCCTCTACGGGCTCGGTTTACCAAAAAAAGTGAGATGATCAACCCTACATAGGCTGAAAGCAACATGTAGTAAGTGGGCTGGTAGTAGTTTTCCCAGGACAGTATTGCCACAGGCAGAGAGACTATAGCCGGGCCAGTGAACGGGAGAATCATAAACCTGGGGATGCCCTTTTTATCTCTGGAGCCAGTCCGTAGAGAAGTGAGAGAGCCAAAGAAAACCAAGCCTAGCAGGATGGCGGAAGCGAGCGAGACATTTTTATTCATCATGCAGTTCGAACATTTGTCGCCCAAGCACTTGCACCAGATTCTCGGCCAGCCTGATTTGAAGACCAATACGAAGAGCATCGCCGTGATGCAACAGTATATGATCTTGGCGAAGCATTCGGTAGAAGGCATGAAAGATCTGAGCTTGGTCCAAGTTGACGATGGAGTATTGCGGGATGATGAATGTGGTCGGTTACTTGGCTCGGGGTTTGCCAGGGGATCTGCGTATTCGAGAGGTGCGCATGCCGCTGTGTAGGTTGGAGGAGGCGGAGAATTTAGATGAGATGACGATTGAGATGACGAAGCGGAGACTTGATTCAGATTGTTGGTCTCGAAAGAGCTTGGGATTCGTTCGTCTTTGACGTTGGGGTTTCCAGTTTCGACACCTCTCCAAGCAGCCGCGGCGTCTCGAGAGATGGTGGTGCAAGTCGGTCCGTTCATTGCTGCAGTCGGAAAAATAGGCTGGAGGATTGAATAAAGTATAGGATATGGGGGGAAAACGACTGGTGTCTGGTATGAGTGGAGGTGTGTCTCTCTTGGAAATGGGTAGTCCTCAATTCTCATCAGGTTTATATGCCCAACGAAGAACCTTGTTTTAAGATTTCTCGTCACTGAGGTCTGGGGTCAAGAACTAAACTCAGTTTTGATCTTGCAATAAAGCTCCCTGTGAACGTGGCTTATTTCTGCACAATATAAGTTTTGTTAAATCGATTAAACTTCACATATTATAAAGTGTGAACCCTTCTCGAAAGCTTTCCGCTGACCATCGGATTCCTTGCTATGTATGCCCAACTCCAGCTCTCGTTTCTAATTCATCCCCAGCTTAGCTATCTGCTTTCCTTGAGATTGATGCGACTACCCCGGCATAGCCAAATACTAAATAGTGGAAGATCGGTTGATAATAATTATCCCAGGAGGGCCTTGCTGCTGGGAGCAAGAATGCCGCCATTCCAACTAATGGAAGGAGTATTGCTTCGGCTTTAACCCCTTTGGGATCTATAGATCGAAATGCAAGAATCAATGGAAGAATCACTAACCCTGCTGATAGCATCGCGATAGACTTAGCAGCATGAGCTTCGGTGTTCATGTATTTCGTAGGGTTCTCCTTTAAGTAGCCCTGGTCATCGTAGCGTTTCTAAGAGATCTTCCACGCTGCTTTGTATACTATCACAAGGAGCGCCAGTAGAAAACAAGTTAATGCCGTGATAAATGGTCTCCGTGGCGAGGAGTGGCAGTTCTAGCACGCAGCAAGGCGCGAGGCTTATGATTGAAATGGTCAGTTAAAGTTACAGGGGCTTGCCCGAGCTTGAGGGATTTAATGCGTACTTATAATAGTACTCAATTTACGGTAATGGCTAGATTTTAACTACGTCACGGTTTCTTATATCGATATCTCTAGGTTGGTGTTGACGTGAGTTGCCGAAGTCGAGGAGTGGTGGAATAATCTGTGAAGAATGACTTTATATACTGCAAAAACTTGCATAAATGTCATGTCAGTGAATGCCAGGCGTTCGATGACGTTTGGCCGAATTATTGTTTGTCTTTGCAGCTTTGGCTGAGGCTGAGCTTTGAGTGTATGACATTGTAAAAGAAGGTTTGATGGATGGAAGTCACTATGGTACGATAACCTTCGAGATGACGCTGAGACTAACTTTGAAATCCGGCACCGTCGTAGTAAAGCCGCGAGGGAAAAGGCTCTAAAGAGGGAAGGCCTCGAAAACAAAGAAAGGTCTGGTGAAGCTTCCTCAAACCTGGCATGGAAGTCACCTACTCTCAAACCCTCTACACCAGGTAGGTAAGACTGAGCTTGTGCGTCGAATTCAAAAAGATTTCGACCTCCTAGGGCAAGTAGGATCTTGATGACTTCGAGTGATCCATGAATTGCGCGAGGTTTGAATCCAGTCTGTTCGCACTGTCCTCAAAGATGACAGTTCTTGAAAGCTTGGTTTGAATGAAAGCCTTGTGCAATAGATTTCCTTTCAAAACTTTTATCTGCATCTACAAAGGTTTCTAGTCTCTGCGTTCCACCCCTTGCTTGCTGTGATAGTGTTCATCAATCCTCTTTAGCCGTCCAACTAGCCCGATACCTTGCCACGAGCACAGCCGAAATGATTAAACCCCCATAACCGCAGGCGAAATAGTAGAATATAGGTTGATAATAATTATTCCATTCCAGTAAAGTTGCCAGGATCGAAAATGCGGCGATGCCAACAATCGGGCAGAGCATCGCTCTCGGTTCGTACTCGTCCGTGCGACCATTAGCCGGATCGAGTTGCTTCCTCCAAGATAGTTCGATCAGATACCACGTCTTGACGAACAACGCTAGAAAGAGAACCGCTATCGATGGGATGGCTTTTTTCTCAACCGCCGTGCATTTTCTAAGATCGAACACAGAGCAGTGCAGAGAGGTATGCTGGTTCAGCGAGTCTGGCCATCCTGCGTTTCGGATCAGCTGCAGCAGTGCTATCACGAAGCCGACGAAAGACATCGTGTAAAGGCCCAAGGCTGAAAAAAGCCATTTAGTGAGAGATTTGAGATTGGTACAAGCGCTTTGTGTAAGGTTTGCGATGATCGAAATGGTGTATAGGATAGGGAATGCAAGACTGCCGAGGATGGATTCCATCAGGTAATCGACAGGATCGTACTATAGTAGACCAAGGCCGATTAGCATTCGGTTTGAAAGAAATCCACCGTTGATAATCCTGCTTCCTCTCGAAGAGATGGCAGCACAGTTGAGAAAACACACTTCGGAGCTTTACTTACCAAGTGGCTGTCTCCCACAGAAATCATCGACTCTGCATCTACTTCTCTCGTTCCAGCGCTCGCATGCTTGACTTCCTCCCAGATATCATCCATATCTTGACGGGCTAGGCTGCACTTCTGCGACATGGCGGCGATATTCCAGTCTGGTTGTATCTGTCATGTGTCGGGTTTACGTATGGGCTTCGGGGTCGGATGAGTCTTTATATGAGCTCATTCAAACTTTATCGTAAGATGACGACGCGTCATTCAAGGGGTGATTTTGCATCATGTGACTGGTCTGAATGTCAACCTTTCGGTACCCTTTCTGGCATCAGGAATTGATAGGGCTATGCCCCAGCCTCCTCTCAACCTAAATCTCTTACCAACACAGGAGTTCCTCAGGACACAAAAGATGTTCTCAGCCCCATTCTAGCTAGTGGGAGGCTTGACTGAGAAGGCTGGCTGCCATCCACACAAGGTTTCAGTGACGACACGCCTGCACATCCAAGGGCCTGGAGAAGCGATACTCAATGGGTTTGCCGCCGAGATATAGAGATTGAACCTCAGCCGTGGCGGGTGGGCTTCCCTACAGTCGGTGTTCAACCAGGAGGCCTCTGAAGCGATCAAGAGACAGTCGAGCAAGAACAAAAAACATATATGGCACCAACGATTGATCGGAGCGCTCTATCCAAGGTCCGTAAACCAGATTTGCGACTATGGAACTCACTCGGTCCTCCATTCTTTCCAATCTGTTCCTCTAATGCATTTGTAGCTTGAATCTGCTATTCTTTTTATCCCAGTCCCCGTAAGCATATCAGACGCTCTATTTTCTCAGATGTCGTGGGTCTCTAGTAACGGAGGTGTCGTAGGTGCTTGCTCCGCTAGCGTAGAATGCAGCTCCTCTGTCGGTGAGAAGTTATCCTCTTCATAATTTGTGAACGTTGGGCCCAAGGTCTGCGGGCCGATCGTTCTGTTTGATGTAAGACCTGCCGCTCCTCTTTGTAGGACTGGTGACCGATGCTGCGATGGGAGCTGACTGGGAAGGAAGGACGAGAAAGGGTCTGTCAGTTCAAGGTCTTGAGGGAGTGGAATGAACTCGGCTATGGTATTTGTGCTTACGGGGTCAAGGTCCTCCCTCGGAACCGGAATTTTTAAGGCAGAAGAAGGCTCGGCTAAAGTAGGAGGTGCGCTCTGGGGATGGGGTGGTGCAATGATGGGGCTAAGTTCGGAGGTAAATTGGGGTCTGTAGTCGAGCACACTGGTGTCCGAATGGATGATCTGATCGATAGAACCTAATTGATACTGGTTTGTCTCCAGAGAATCGTAGTAGCTTGGCACATCCGAGGTACGCCAAGTGTTGTTTCGTGAAAAGGGGTTCTGCATGTTCTGGGCCCCATGCGATCCCTGGTGGAGTAGGGGGTCAATCGGTTGATATGGTGAGCTGGAAAGAGCCGAACCGTGATTAGTAGCCATTGTACTTGCAGGTATGGAATTGAAGATCTCGTTCTCGTACGACTGAGGCTGATATGAGTAACTAGGAAAGGCAGGGTATCTGGGCGGGGCAATGTTCAAAGACTGCGCGAGACGCGGTGAGAGAGTTGGCATCTGGCGAGGCTCCGCAGGCTGGTACATGCTTCTGACAGCCGAGCTGAGAGTGTAATCCCTCCCCGTTCCCAAGCTCAGGTCTGCAGAGCCGGTATTGGGTTGGGGGAGTTGCGGCAGGTAACTTTCCCAGCCAGAGGGGGCGCTCGAATTCGTGTAGGTGTGTGTTTGAGGAGATGGGTAAGAGAGATTCAGACTAGTTGAGCTCATGGACGAGAGAGCTCGATCGCTCTGAAGCTCTTGTCGTGTTGTGCCAAAGTCGTTTCGAGGGTAACGCAAGCCCTGCACCGAGTTTCGAGGTTGCTGCGGCCGAAACACCCAGTCGTCAGAAGTTGAGGGATCAGCGGTCGCAGCAATTGCGGTCGTAGCAGAGGTGGTCGTAGCAGAGGTGGTCGCAGGAGTAGTGGTCGCGGGAGTGGTGGCCGGAGTCAGCCTCATCGGTCTTGATATTGTTCTTGTCTTTGGAATCGCCTTCTGAAGGGGTTTGCTCTCGAATGTCGATATCTTATCATCGAGGGGCGGAAGAAGTCTCGGTCGGGAGGCCTCAGTACCACTAAAGTATTGTGAGAGCCCGATGCTTGAGAAGGGGGTCATTGGTATAAGAGATAACGTACGCTTCATCGGCTCGGGTCCTTTTACGCTTCCTGCCCATGTTGGTGTTGATCATCGCCGTCCTAAGTTGTTCCAGATGAGTCCGTTCTCAGCCTAAAGAGAAGCATCCTTCCCCAAAGGGGGGGTAGAGGGGAGGTTAAAACATACCCATACTTGGGGTCCTTGCCATATTTGTTCTTGACATATCGCAGTTGGTTTGCAGTCAGCTCTCTTCCGAATGTCGTCTCGTAGTCAAAGCGAATCGTCTCCCCATCAACTCCCCCGATAAGCCTTTTTATAACGAATTCAATTTCATTTGGCTGATACACGTTTTGACCCACCATGATTGAAATCGAGGCCTTATGTCTCGCTTGCACCAATGCAACACAGCTTTGTAGAAAAAAGAGAGATTTCGGCTGAAGAAAGATGTAGAGTTGGAGATCGTAGATGAGATATAGCGAATTTCGAGAAGGGGTGTAGCAATGAGCTGTCGAGGGCCGTATTGTAGGAGATAATGGGCGATGTAAGGTATTGTGTTGAGCCTATTGTTCTGTTCTGGTGCTGCGACAAAGTTCGCTTTGGAAGCAGAGTACAAGGTGTCCGGCCAGGCGTTGATGCGCTATGAAGCTACGATTCCTGACTCTTGATAGACAAGAAAGAAATTAGAAAGGAAGCAGAATTAAATCAGAGAAGAAGTTACTTGGAAAAGAAATAAACAATGTCAGAGAGAAGCCCGCGAGATCAAGAGCGCCTTCAGGTGCTGTATAAGTGACTGGCCGAGGCCGCAGGCGTATAGAATCACCGACTCAGGCCACAAGGGTCACAGCTGACTCAAATGTCAGAGGATGCAAAGAGAAAAAAAAAGACATTGATAAAGTGAGAAGAAAGCGTCGCGTGAGCCTCTCGGGCTGCGGGTGTGAAGTGGAGAGAGGATTCGAGGAGGAAAATAAACAGATGGTCTCGAGCCAGAGACCAGCCGGTGATAGGAAGTGACAGTGAATGGGCAGCTGATAACAGTGCTGAGTGTTCAAGCGAGTGATTGTTAGCTATTATCGATTTACGTGGTGCAAATGGCGCAGCAAGATTGGAAAATGTGATGTGGTAAGAAGCAAAAATGGAATGACTCCTCTAGCAAATTATGTCTATCGATATATCCTTGTAACCCCAGGTGTTTCCCCTAACGCATCAAAGTCTACGTCTAGCATCTGCTTGTCTTGATCCATCTAAATCCCAAGTCTATGATGAACCATCTATCATGACAGCTCATCACTGTCCTCTATTCTCGGCGACCCGCCCCTTGAAAAGATACCCAGCCAGCACCTCACCCGTCCACCATCCTCGTCCTCAATCCAATCATCCTGGCCTGCCAACTCGTCCTCTTCATCACAGAACAGTGGCGTATCGAGATCCAGCATAGCTTGCTTGAACGCCTCCAAGAGTTGCACCGTAGCCTCGTCCCGCTTTGGTACCATGACCACTGCGCGCGATTCAGAGCACAGAGCGAGGTGCTGACTGATTGCCGAGGCAAGAAGGCCTGGGTGATTATCGTCGTACAGCGGATCAGCTACAAGAACGATCTAAGTAGAGGTGAGAATCTGCCACATTGGGATTAGACAGAGGTAGAAGTCATACCTTGAATTGAAACGGTTCTCCGTAGAGAGTCTGGTCGGTTTCCTCCTCGCTACCGCCCCAAGTCAACGGTCCAGCCTTCAACGAGCCACCGAGTGACTTTATCAAGCGCGCATTCTTTTCCACGTTGTGTTTGAGGTTGGGAACAATGTCGGGCAGGTCGCTCAGGGCCACGGGGACCTTCCAGAGAGCCGCGGCCGCCAGTCCAAGCAGTCCCGTCCCCGAACCTAGTTCCAAGACAACTGGGCGAGGTTGACCGAGCGTCTCGTCAAACACGCGGAACAAAGAGGTATCCGCTAGGCGAGGCAGGTGCTGAGAGAGAACATAGGACGAGCCCCAGGTCTTGAAGCCTAGAGAATCTCCCGTCAAAGCAGGTTCCCGGATAGTCAACTCGAACGATTCCGACGCAGCGCCCTCCTTTTCGAAAGGCCACCGCCGAAGCACCTCTCCCATTGCAGTCCTTCCACACCGCTCCGTCATGCGCTTACTAGCCTGAGTCCAGATGACCTCCTTCTCATCATCGTCCTCAATCCAAGCCAGGGAGCTCTTGATGATAGACGACAGGTAACGAGTAACCTCACCCTTGCGTTGACTGGCGAGGGACTCCTGCTCTTGAATGATCTCAGAGCGGCTGCGCTTGTGGTTCCAGATGGGCGGGCTGAGTTCAAGGGTCTGGAGAACGTCCACTATGCCGGCGTAACTCGGGCGTTCCCACATCTGCGGGAAGTCGAGCGGCTCGAGGGTCATTGTGGAAAGGCGGCAACTCGGCCGAGTAAAGGATCAAGGTTGACGACGTGACGAGAAAAATAAAGGGGTCGCGACAAAGGGAAATCTCGACAACAACGCTCTCGCGAACACAACTAAACACGCATCGTGACTAACTGAAAGAAACTCGACTGAACAACTGCCTGACTCCTTACGGTCAAGTCTGTGAGCGGAGACGATGAAGGACAAGCTAAATGCTGGGAGAGGATCCCTCTGAAGAAAAGATCCAGGCCATCCTCTGCCCCATCATGTCCACCAAAAAAAGGAAACCATCAGGCTAGAAACCGCTAGGACCAGAAAGGAAAAAAAAGAAGTTATCGCACTTATCAGCCACATAAACGCGCTTGCTGAGCCACACGTTCCCGACAGGGACCACGTGGGGAAGCCAGGTCCCGCCCGTAGCCGATTGGTCAGCCTTAACTGTGCAGATCCCTGAGCACCATCCGACTACGTGACATTGATCACCAGCATGAGAAACAACCACAAATAGTTAGACTCACAGTGCGCATAGCAGCAGCGAAATAAAATCGGAGTGCTCTGAACGTTCTGATCAGCTGCTCAACAGACTTATGGTCATCTGAACGCCTGCTAGGTTACTCCGTACTTCGCGTCGCATTGCAGCTGGAGACGAGTGTGGATTTGGCAATATCTCGAATAGGAATGTGACAGCATGTGCGATAACGGCAGCAAAAGCATAATGGGATCTTCCGTGCACATTCGATTAATCTAGAGGGGCAGAGAACTCAGCATCGTCTAAATGAGTGATGATGCACGAAGCAGGCTCATCGGTTATTGCTGAACTTTGCCATGTTAGTCCCGACGCATACCGATGATGTGAGCGTCCATGCTTGACGCACATGTGGCGTCGAATGTCTGAGACCCTACATGCGCCATCATCGTGTGTAACCGCCGATCAGGTCTAGTCCTCCCACTGAAAAAGCAAATGTTTCATCGCTTGTTTCCAATCACAAATCACCCTGGCCTCTTCACCCTGGCTTTTCATCCGCGACTGCAGGCACGCGCGCCGCACGCATGCTCGCAGTCAGTGCGCGGGTTCCGACACTAGTCCGCGTGCGCCTCTGCATCCCATTTAGAGTCAGCGCCCTGTTTCACAATCCGGTAACTCACAGCCTCAAACATCAAGCGAGGAAAGTTCCGTGGGGCAACCTTGTTTCTCAACTTTCTTGTATTTCTCTACCTGGACTTCCCTGGTCCGGCTATAGTATCCTGTGGTATCAAATCAACCGAAAACCCATGCGGGGAGCTCGCGGTGCCGTTCGCGGAGCCGTTCGCGGAGCCCCTTTTCCTGTAATGCAAATCCTCGGTCCCAAATCATGTTGAGCGAGTCCTAAATCAAAAGCAATGTTCATAATGCTATGCGCCGCTGAAAATCAGATGAATGCCCCGAATTACCCCTTCGTTTCAACTCCAAAATCATCAGTTCCTGTCAGGGGGACACTCCTTGTAGATCTCCTTCTTCATATCCAACAACCGGCTTCGCATATCCTTGAGATCGGTGAGTTTAGTTGCCGGTGGATTCTCCAATGCCAAAATTTCATAATGTAATGCCTCATACTTCTCGTAGTAAAGCTTGAACTTGTGCGCCTTGTCCACAAGGTCGTTGGAGACGCTGGTGGCGGCAGGTCGCTTCGACGATGTCGGTTTGCTGTCTTCCTCCGCCTTGCGCTTCCTGGCGGGGAGGGGCGCGGGGCGGGTTTCGTGCTCGAGATCCGATGCGTTCGTGGGTGGGGAGGATGCCAATGGAGAAGACTTTGTGGGCGATGTATTCTTGCTCTTGAGCGAGGACTGTGAGGTCGCAACTGTCCCGCGCGAGTGCTGGCTGGCGTCCGAGGGTCGATGCTTGAATCGCGAACTAGGTAACTGTTGCTTGGGCTTGAGGCGCTTAGACAAGGGTGTACCGGAGCTTGAGCTCGAATCGTCGTCTTCACGGGGCCGCTTGGCAGACTGGTGTTGCTGTTTGACAGGCTCCCTCACTACTGGTCGAGGCTTCGCGACGACGGTTTCCCTAGGTCTGGCCACTGCCTTCGGCTTGACAGCCAACGCCTCGTCCCCCGAAGAATCGGAATTCTCGATGATCTCCTTCGATAGTACCCGGCCACCGTTGGCCTTTGCGCCCGGTGCCTTCGCCTTCACGGGTGATGTCTTTTGTGCCGTGGACTTGGGGGTTGTGGCCTTCCCTCTGGAATTTCCAAGCAGTCTTTTGACCTGAGTATCCCCGCCACCGACCTTCTTGGGCTTCGAAGGCAGTGGATTTGATCCTGATCTTGACATGGCTTGAGCTCCAGCCCTTGGCTTGTCACCATCCACGGAGCTGTCGTCCTTGACAGACCCATCAGAGTGCTTGCCCTTTGTGGCGTTCTGTGGCGGCCCCTTGGCCAAATTCGCCTGTAGCCTGCTTAAACACTTGCCCTGGCCGCGTTCCTCCCTTGGCAGCAGCTTCTGCCACTCGGGTTCGGATGCCGAGAGTCTTTGCTTGTCGTACTGTCGGACAGCATTGTCGATCGCCTTTTGTCGCAACTCCTGGGTATCATAGTCATAATTCCAAACATCAAGCTCCTTCCAGTGCGCCTTCTTCATAGCCCACTTCTTCGAATCCGATAGGTAGTCTGCAACCTTCTCCAAGGTTGGTCGTAGGTCCTCCTCCTTACCTGTCCACTTCTTTTTCAAGTAGTCAAGTGATCGGTCTTGCACAGCCAATTCGTGAACAAACGTGACCCGCTGTTCCTTAGCTCGTTCCAGGGTCTGTTGTGATGCTGAGAGAGCAGGTGTTGATGGCGAGCCGACCGATCTCGCAGCAGGCGAGGCAGGGATCGATCGAGGTGTTGAGGCGTAACCTGGTAACAAGTTTCCCTTGCCCTTTCCCTTTCCAGCGCCCTTCTTCGGTGGTACATTGCCAATCATAAGAGCTCTAAAGTTCAACAGTCAATAACGTAAGCTACAGCGAAGAGCAAGCGAGACCAACTTATCCCGTCCGGCTTCCGCGGCCTGCAGGCCGCTTCGCAGACCCTCGAGGCCGGAATCAACATTTATGGAAGAGCCGTCTTTGTTGTTGGACTTTGCAGCTCTGTGTCTAGTGTCGACGTCCTTTTCGGGCTTCTCAGTCTGAACGGTTATTGAAGGCGCAGAAACCTTGGGCTTCTTGAACAAGGATCCTGCATGTGGCAGCTTCTCAGCCATTCGAGTGCTGTCGAACGGCCTTGTCAGGTAGAGGTCGAAATGATTTGAATCGAGAGGAGGAGCGACGCGGTACGACTTGTGATCATAGAGAAAGGTCTATTGTGCGAAGCATAGGTCAGCAGCTGAACGAGCGGTAAGTCAAGCAACCTGTTACAGCAACAGCTAAGCCGTTCCTCAAACTCGCGAATACAGGAGGCAGGTGTGCTCCCATATCGACAATGGCAGGAACACGAGGGATCTTGGACCTACCGGTTGGGCTCCAAGAGCAAGTTGGATGTCACCACCACCCTGAACACATTTGATCATGTCCTCGATGACATTGTCATTCAAGGTGATTGCAAAAGCTTGAGGCGGCAGCTTGGAAACGTTCCCAGAGCAGCTCTCTAGCGTCAGCCCACCGCTGGGCACCTTGAGCGAGCTCATGCTGAGCGGTCGTCACCAGCCAGAGGAGGCCGTGGAGTGGGAAATGACGCGGGTATGAAATCGACTTCGTTCGATGCAGCGGTCTCGGAGAAGTGTATCGTCGTAGGGATGGCGTAGAATCTAGAGCGTAGGATAAAGGATGAAGAGCAGACGATGATTTCCGTATAGTCGAAGGTGGTTTTAGCGACAAAGGTGAGAAGAAAGTGAGAAGAAGGTCATCACATTGTCAACTCGAAGTGAGGCAGCTGTTTTGGATTGGTCGGGGCTGTCTGCCGGCACCTGGAGGGACAAAGAGGCGCTGAATAACCTTTGCCTCTCCAGGCACAACAAGGCAAACTTAAAAATACAACAACAAACAATCACAGAGAAAGACAAGAGCCTCAGGATTCTGACCAGAGGAGAGAGATGCTGCTGCTCTCGTGGACCGACAAGAGGAGGAGGAGGAAAGTTGGTGGAGCGGAGACAATGAACGGGGGAACGGATTACTGGAGAGCCCAGCACGAGGCGAGGAACAGGACGGGATGTACCTAACCGCCTACAGGTACGGGTGCACTGGCGGGAGAACCGATGGGTGTAAGCACAGGCCTGCCGCTCTGGGTTGCTGGGACTTGGAGGTCCTGAGGCGAAGTACCTAGGGAAGCTCGTGGGTCCAGTTCTTACAGCGCTGGCCTGACAGCGTTTCAGCGCCAGCACCGCCGGCGACACAGCCTACACGAGCGTGCTTCACAGGGTCCTCCAGCGGAATCGGTGCTGAAAATGCCAACTGCTCTAGCCGTGGATCCCAGAACCTCGGCCGCCCTACGTTAGCAGCGATGGGGCTGCGGCGCTTGTGGTCGCGCGTGGCTTATGTGGGAGGCACCAAAGTATCCCTCGTGTATCGGACCGGGGTAAGCCCAGGGGAAAGGTCGCCGCCCTGGCGGCTTGCGGATGAGAGCGTTACAGTCCAGCTACTTCATCCACTCCATCCGACTTGGGGGACCCATGGGCGACGGATGGAGGGTGGGCGCATGCACGTCGGGGTTGGGAGGGTTACTCATACCGTAGGTGAGATGTTTCTTACTCGATGTGTTGGGGATCCTCTTTCGTTCCGTCGCTTTCTCTGCCTTTTTGGAGGAGGAGCCTGGATGGAGGGCAGTTGGGTCTGAGGTGCTTGTGGAAAGAGAAACAAAGGAGGCGAGCCGTCAAATTAGCACAAAGCCGTCACTCAGCCCTGTCCTTCGTGACGAGTATTTGCCCAATTGTTTTTTTTTTCCTTCACCGGCTTCGATGAAAGAATCAGAGGTACAAAGTACCTCTGCTTGGCTAGATCCCACGGGCAGGTCAAGCTAGCGAACCACCACTACGGTCCCATCGCCCGGAATGGACGCCCCAGGCGGGTCGTAACCCGAACATGGCCTGGGCTGTTTCTCATCGTCTTTCGTCAGTCCCGAGTCGCAAATCCATTGGAACAAAGCCAGCCAACCAGCCAGCCTCTGCTCCGGCTTACATCGCCCTCGTTTCCTCGTCAGGGTTGGGCTGCGATAGCACAGATATATTTCAATGCAATTTCCTATAGTTGTCAATAAGCCAATGCCCTCTTCATCGCTAATCTCTTTCACCCATTTCTCTCGCCCACTGTTCGCCCTTGGGATGGGCCTCCGCTAATGAACCTGAAAGCGCTACGCGGCGCCAGAACTCACGTTTATGCCTGCAAATAGTGTCTCTCAACACCCCAGCACCCGGCGACCCAATAAGGTAACTTTCTAACAGCCCGCCTCTTCCAATCGGCCGGCGACGGAAGCCCTTGGGCGTGGGGCGTCTAACATTACGGGAGAGGACCGGTATTCCAAGACAACCTGGCTTCGGATCTGTATTTTTGAAAGCAGAGTTATTTGCAACCGCCAGAAGCCGGGGGAACGAAGAGGAAAGATCAGCCAACGAGAATGATACATTATGCCTCATTCCACAAGGCCAAGCTCGCACGAAGTACCTACATCGGAGTTATGCCCACGCCATAAGAGAGGCCCAGAGCTTGAGTACACTGAGGAAACGGCCCAATTGTTATAGTTTTGTCGGTCATTCGCCTATTTGCTCCAACCCGACACAGGAGAATCCCTCCAGTTGCCATTGCCGAATATCAACGCCCAGGGTGTGGTCTGCGGGTGTGCCGTCTTCCTCCGCCGTACTCAAAGTCGTCGTCAGACCATGCGACCATCTTCCGCTTGCTGGTATGGGCGGGCGACTGATGTGCCTGACCAGTTTGGGATCCGGCAGGTCGATTGGCCCTGCGGCCTTGGCCACGGCGGACCCCTGTTCGGTACCTCGACCTATGCCTTGGAAAGGGCGGCGTCTCGAGTCACAGCAAAAGGCCCTGAATTAGCACACGACTCTCGCTGACATCACCAACGAGTCCGGCTCGACGGCCCTGCCTTGGCTTACTCCCGAGCGTCTGGAGTCGAATTTGGGCGGTGCGTTATCCCAGAGCTCTGACTACATTGGTTTTCGAGACCGACTTAGATTAGCGATAAACACACAATGAACACGGAGGCTGAAGGGCGGCACAACCCGAAACTCTGATGGCGGCGCCATTCGAAGAATTAACTTTTTCTTCGATTTCATGGCGAAACCAAGGCGGAGAAACGTGCGTTTTGAACTTTGAAGCGTAGCGAGGGAGAGGGGTGGGGACGCGGCACGGTCAGATCCCTTTTCCTTCTGCGTGCCCGAGGTACCTACCTATGGAGGCGTGTATCCACGAATCAGATCTACGAATACAGCGGCCGGCTTGGCGCGCTAGTGGTCACCTGTCGTCAAAGCTATCTCGCCGACCGGCCCCTATGCTCCCCAAGTACGAAGTACTCTGTACAATTTTATGCCAACCCACACCCTCTCTCATCCCACGCTCACGCCCAATCCAGACGAGTCGGTGGCCTGTCTTTCCCGAGCTTTGAATCCTTCAGAGACTTGTCAGAGGTTCCAGGACCTCCGGAAGCATCAATGTCTGCCTGCCACCTCGGAAAGATAACGCCATGAGCACAGGTGCAGTCCTCACGTCGTATTGCTGACGATGACAACGAGGACATTGTCGGCGTCAGCAGCAGCAGGAAGCTTTTCCTGGTCAGATGCGGCGGGCCATCAAAGCCTCCCTCTTGGTAACTAGTATGACCGCCGTTCGGGATAAATGCTTGGGAATATATCGCAGACTCGCCCCTCTCTGTTATCTAGTTGGCACGACGAGATACCGGTATACCCACATGATTGAATCAGCATGTCAGAGCGGGATGCGCTGTCCCACTTGGGCTTCGGACTGGCGGCGGCTGGCCTCCGTCTCAGATGGATGTTTTAGGTTGTCAACGAGACTCCCACGACCCGTTCCTTTGCGGTTACAATCGAATAGAATGGAAGGCCGAAGGGATTACGTATGGGATTCGCAAAGACCATTGTTTTCAACTACTCACTGTTGGCAGTACACCACTCACGCATAAGCTGTCGTATCTGCTAGTTGTAGGCGATACCCAAGGAAGAAACTCGCGAGAACGTTGCAGGCAGCTTCTGTTACCCAACCCTGTTCGAAACAAGCAATGCATTCATGCAGCTTCTGCAGGCGGCACCAAAAGGGTTGAAACCTTGCAGTCAATCGCTAGGTTGGATCAATGTCTCACTTCCACGAGCTCAATTAAGACAGTAGATTCAGATCTCCCTGAGGCACCGCTCCAATATCGGCTGACACTCGCTCGCCGTCTGCCCTATGGACCAGACTGCCCCAGCTCACTCTGGAGGAGTGAACCCGCAACCCGTTCCCAGTTTGACTTGCTCGAATATTGGGCGGCCGCAGACGGCGGGAAACCTTCCCAGCACTAGTCAACCGTTGGGCTTTGCTTTAAGCATCAAAGATCCTAGCGGAATCACCAATTACCAATGCACAGATATTGAAGCTGGTAGTAGCAGCGAGCACACCATGCAACAAGCCAGGCCTCAATCTGAGCCCTTGATACGCGACAAAGTTTTTACACCCGTTGGTGCTGTGATGGCTTGACCTACAGGGGTGTGATGTTTAGTGGATCTTTGGACTGGACCTAGAAGGGATGGAGAATACACCGTTACAAACCCGATCCCTGCAAGGGAAATCATATCCAGTAAGTCGGACTGAAGAGCGGGTCTGGGGGGATATTCTTCAACGCAGCTGACATTTTCTGCTCGCTCTCGGCGGGTTCGGGTGTCGCTGGCAGAAGTACTATGTAGAAGAGGGCCGAAAGACCAGCAGCTTGTCACCGCTGTCGTGTTCTGCAATGCAGGGTGTGGATGATACGTGCAGCGGGATATTAGCAAAGGGCCGAATCATCGTGGCTTCAAATCTTCAGCCCTTGATAGCGTCACGAATGCCATCACCTATCCATTGACAACCGTTTCACGCCCGTATATCGCGTCTGATCTCAGCGCCCGGCTCGCTCTACCCTCACGATCCGCTGTTGAGAGCATCTTAGTCGCTCGCCTTAGATGCTTTCGCCAGCGACTATCAGAGCGCACATCACATCTGTATTCGTCGATCGGATAGGCCCGCCGCAAGTCGGCATGGCGCCAGCGGACGCCGCAACACACATTCAGTCAGCCGGTACCCACATGCCAGACTTTCGCCACCCCGGTCTCATCTGCCGCCTTCGCCGGGTAAAGGCCGCAAGGGTCTCTCGCCTTCGGAGTCAAGACTCGTCATCAGTACGTACTGTTGGTGTCTGAGCAAAACGCAAAGCTTGGGAGCGAGGCTGCTCAAAGTGCAAGACCTCTGTTCGAATTGGCGAACTCGCCGAAACGACTTCAATTTCAACCTTTATCCCGTTCCAGTTCAGGAGGCCCACACGGGTGACAGGCCCCTCTCTCTCGAGGCCCACGAGATCCTAGGCCGACCTAGACTCAGTTCAGTGGGTAAACGCCCACGGCAGCCGAAAGCGCAATCCATGCTAGTGCAGGATCTATTGGTCTTGTACCATGTTTTTGGCACCCGTCATCAATGGTGACCATTATAACTCGATGCTCCATGACCGTCAGGGTCTTGTCCAACTGGACGTTGATGAAGTGATGAACTGCCCAGGGTCTGCGCGGATAAATCAACTCAAGCAAAGGCGTCCAACAGGATCTTGATTGCTTCTGATTGCACCCATCAGATCTCCAGGGCACAGAATGTTCGAAATGTCGATGACAACAAGTGCAAGACACTAGTTCCCCACAGTCGGCGGCGATGACAGCGGCTGCCGCAGATCGCTCGTACCATCCAGGTCTCCTCTCATTCTCCCAGGCCTTTCAGCTCGGTCTCCAGTCGATTCAACCCTCTTGATACATAAAGGGAAGCTGCTCCGTCAATCTCTCTGATCTAACCAGGGCCGAGCTTCCAGCACCTGCACCGATGCGTCTTGCTTTACCACGGCACCACGCCAAAAGGCGGGGTGGTCCCCTCCAGCACGGAACTATCTAAATCCCTCGATGGTTCGGAGACACCCTCCAAAGCCGTTTACGCTAATCGCTTGTGCATGGGCAAATCGACACCGGGTCGATTGTATCTAGCACGCGCCCCAATAAATAACATGCACACCAAAATACCAAGTTATGTTGGTTTTATAATATTCAACATTCTAGAACTTTAAAAAATCGTAAGTGCCTTCAATATAAGCCTTCTTAGGGGTATTAAAATACTTAAGTACCATTTTAGGTTAAAATTCGATAAAAAAATACGGTTGAAAAGGGTAGTGTTACCGCGTTATTGTAGGTGTACACCGATTTGGTGTGCACGTTTTTTCTTGGGGCGCATGCTAGATGACAATGCGGTAAATTGACACCTTGTAAATGTACGTCCTGAACCATGCGTCCCTTCACGAGAACCCGCAATGGCATCCAGACCAGTGTGACAGCCACCTCGGTTGAGCCTGTCCATGTCTCTCTTAACCTCTCCCACTCTCCGAGTGGCCGGCTGGCTTGCCTCACCATTCACAGGCTGGCAATCGAGAACGTGTGCCTTGGCGCGCTACCGGGTAAGACAAAATCGCCAATGAGTGATAGGAGCAACTGAGACATGGCCCATCCTCGCCCACTTACACGCTTGCAGTTTGCCTGTTTCGTTCCTGAGACAATGTCTACATTTTCCTACCCTTTCATAGCGCCGATAGATCGCAATGCGATGACTAACATCCTCCATAGCTTACGTCGTTGAAACCAGTGACGTAAACATGCACAAAGGCGATGTCAGGTGGTTGAGTACCTGGTAATGTAATCTAGTGTAGAGACACGAGTGAAATGGCCATCAGTCAAGCATGGCTCCATTTGATTTCGCTTCTAATTCCGTCGTACACTACACCGGCAGACACATAGTTATCCCTTGTCGTACTTGAAGCCCGGCAGTTTTGGGTTTTCCGTCTTCGTATTACCCATCGACTCCAAGCAGGCAGTTCGTAGGCTCATCCGTCACGCTTTGCTCCACCAGTTTATTGCGTCTTGAAAAGCAGGATAGCGCAATGTCCCAGGTAAAAATAGATAAAGTGTTTCGTCTCTACATCGCATAGCCGTCGGTTAGCGGCCTAGGCTCCAATATCTCGGTTACGCGGGTGGTTGAGACCAAGATCAAGACAAGGCAGATTATAGACTTACCGTGAGTCACAAAGCTACCAAAATTCCGGCCAACAATGCAGTGCCAAGTCGGTCCCTTTCGTTCATCGAACTAGCAGCAATTGTCAGTCAGCCGAGCCTGGACGGCGTGACAGCTCCAGGGGCTTTGTGTGATAATACTAACTGTCCGCTTGAGGTGCTGTGCAATGTCCTATCACGCGTGTAAGCCTGTGCCGAGAATGTCATTTCGTTGGGCTAGATGGGCAAACCTTCTCAATAGAAAACTTCTGCATTGCCTCCTGAGCTGCAGCCTTGTCAGCTTCGTCTTGCGCGGCGGTCGCAGCCCAACATACCAACTTCGATAGCCTCTTGTTGCATGTCGTCCGTCTGTCGTACGGAGTGAGTATTAGCAGGTGCCATGAATGCCCTCACAGGTGGCTCACCATGTCGGCGGACTTGATCTGGGCTGGTGGTGATGTTAGTTCACTTGCATCGGGCTACCCAGGGGTTTCGTACCTTCGAGCTTCTCGCGCGGCGGGGCGTTTGGCTCTTGCTTGAGGTCGGCCATCTTGGGTATCTAGAGAAATCGGAAAACGGCGAGGCGGAGTATCGAGAGCGCTTGTTCCTAGAACTCGTTAGCACCTAGCTGTTCGTCCCTCGCTTCCACGAAGCCCAAGCCCCCTTTTCATGGAAGCTTCGCGTGGGGCCAAGACGTACGGCACTTGTGAGATTCGTGTTCGCGTAACTCGTTAAGGCAGTTGCTCGCGCAGAGTAAAGATGGCGGGTCTGAGTCCCTCGAGATTTAGTATTTATTGGCGGGGCTGAAGGTAAAGTGGTGATTTCTCAGCCGTGTGTTTTGGTTGCGTTCGCATTGGATGCAGTGCTTGTGTGGGACGTGCGCGACCGCGTCAGTTGCGAGGGGCGTTGGTATGGGGAAGTTTAGGTCCCCACACTACCCTATAGTTGTCGTTGATATCGGCAAATTCTTGAGTGTGAGTATGAGCAAGCACCCTTGCTTGGACGAATTTTGATATTGGCATGATTCGATCTAGTGCTTGAATGTTAATTGGGCCGGAGTCGGTGTGTCATTCATGGCATTTATTCGAATACATACGTAAGTTGTTGAGCTATAAGGTTATCCTACAAAAGCACTCTTAACCTTACGCATTTCAATGGGATTGTCCCACGACTCAATTGAGTCGAGGACAGTGAGCTGGAGAAAATCCAACAATGTAAGGGCCGATACTGGAATTCTGGTTCCGTGAAGAAGTCATTTAGAGCTGTTGGTGCTTCTTCTTGACGGTGTCCAGGCCTTGGTCGACTGTACTCCAGGCCAGACTCGTTGGGCGGAGCGGTGGGTTCCTCATATGTGTGATGCCAAGATCCACGAATGCAAATATACAAAGCTTCCTGAGTCAGCATGCGAGCCTAGAACTGAATGGACCAAAGAACACTCCCCTGATCCAGGAACACAAAGTGCCGAGAGTCCTGCCAAAAATGTCCTCCAGACTCACAGATGATGTAACAAATACCACCCTCAACACCACTTCGCGAGAGTCAAGGCACTCGATATTACAGTAGACTAAAAATTCCAAGTATTAATCCGTGAGCTACCCGCGACAGGGGCACCACAGCGACTACTCTTTCGCACTTGAGGAGCTGGAAGCATCTTGATGGTAGTATGGATGCTTTTGGGCGCCATCTGGCTCATGGCTGACTTGGTCAGGTCGGACTTATTAAAGCCGACTGGTCCACTAACTTGAAGCGCGTTGGACACGATGAAAAGAGATAAAAAGAACGAGACTGAGAATTCCGCCACGTTTATCAGCATCAGAAGTCGAGCTTGACCCTGCGTAGGAAGAAAGCCCTGTGTCATTGGACAGGGACTGAGAATAGCTATGATGCTTGGTGGAACTGTACGTAAGGTGCTGGTCAGCATCAAGAATGGGGTAGATAGTAACAAGACTGCGTGATACCAGTGTCTGGAGTGAATTCAAGGCTTCTATATGGCATGCAGTGCTGTTCATCGATGTTCCGAGTTCCGATTTTGGTCCACTAGCAACAAGGAACAAGTTTAAGCTGTTCTGGAATCTCTCCAGTGAAGTACTTTGACCGTGGGTACTGCTACAGTAGAAGAGGAGATAACACGAAGAATATTGAAATTACAGAAACAAGTCGCTTCTGTTGGTATCGTGGCCGCTTGACCACATACTCTCGGAGAACACAACGAGGAGTCCCCTATCTTGAGCTTGTTTCGTAAGCGGCGTAGCTGCTTGCAGATATCGCCAGATCTGACAGCTACTGTTTCCCTCTGTCCGATCTTCTAGAGTTGTTCTCCGAAAAGATAGATACTTACGTGTATACTATCGAGGAGCTTATGATGGTGGCCTGCATGATTGAGCTGTGAGTCGTCACCCCTGTATCGTCATCCTGACCCAGATCTCGCAATGTTTACTTCAACACATTTTTGAGATAATGATATTCCTGCCTGTTTAATCAAATACAAGGCCAAATAATGCCTCCAATCGCCTAGAAGGCAGCAACTCGATAGTTTCAGGATTTCCAGGAACAAGGGGGCACGTCGTAGAGTGATAGGCATAAACGCTACCGAAGAATTTTATGTCTTGCATATTGAAGAGGATGCCCCGAATGCAAAGCACTGCCTATTGTGATATAATCTCTTGAAAGCAGTATACACAAAACACTGCTAGTCCTGCGGTTCACTCGCTTGGGGGCCACCTTTTGTGTACATAACTCAGGTATGGGGGCTGCTGATGCAAGCTGACATGCCCTGCAGTGTTTGACGATTCGCCGAGCACAATAATGGATCGAAAGCTCAACAAGGGCAACATTGATAAGAGAAGCTCAGTATTTTTGAAAATGCATACGAAGAATACTTCAACACCT
>JAMYIC010001864.1:0-36429 GCA_024112705.1 Microcera coccophila
CCTTAACTATAGCTGATACTTGGGTTGAAGATAAGTAGTGTAGCTCTGTGCTGATCCGCGGGGCTTGTACATGAGCTAACATCTGTTATCCCTGTGGGCCGTATGCAACAAGATCGGTGGTGAAAATTTTGATCGAGCAGTTCATGACGACGTCAGATAGATTGGCCTTGGCTCCTAGGCCATGGCCATCACGGTTGTGGAGTTGAGGGCCCGGGGCAATTCCCTCACGCGAAACACGGGAGACTTGACGGTTGAACTAGGACAGTTTCCGAAGAAGAAACAAAAGGTTAAACTGGCCAATTCTAACGCTTTCTGGTGCTGGCTTGCGGCTGGACGGGTGTGGGCTGATGGACCTGGACCGGACTGAGACTCTAACGTTGCGGACCGAGGCGAGGCAGAGATGGATGGACCGGACTGGTTTCAACGAACGCCATCTTCTGGGCAGTGCAGAGCAGAGTTGACACGAACTATTAGAGTCTGTCTGGAGAGAAGCAAAGATAACCTCTGCCTTCAACGGGCAATAGCTCCCTGGGCAGGTCCTCAAGCCTCGAATCCATCCCGAGAACCCCCCCTCCCCTCCCCTCCCCTCCTCATCTCTCTTCACCCTCAAAACCCGGTCATCGCAACGAAGCAGCCACAAGCCCCCCTTCGCAAAAGCAAAGTCTCCCCGACTTGGCTTCGTCCTGTGGGTTCGAGCGTTTCGCGGCGACATGGGTTTTGTGGGAGTTGGCAGAATTGGAGCTGAAAGGCGGGCTATGCAGCCGGGAGCCGGGGGGGCCTGCTCCCCAGGAGGATGGGAGTGGGTGTGATTGGTGTGATGGGTGTGATATCGAGAGTTTGGGGGCTTTCGTTTCAAAAAGCTGTGATGGGGAAACAAAGGATGATCTTGGCGACGAAGTTGGTGGTGGGCTTGGTGACGGGGTTTTGGTGTTTAGGAAAAGAGGGGAAGAATTTGGGCTCCAACACGTTTCGCAGACAACTCTTGATCAAGAGACACGTACCGGTAGATCAGGCATGGGGAACGAAAGCCGTCTCAGATAGAACAAATGAATTGTGACGGCTGGAATGCGGCCCATTCTCTCCAACACGGCAGTAGTTGGAGCCCCATTCTCAGCTCCACTTGAGACTCCCTGTCGGTTGGTTGCCTGTAAGTCCGCTCCCAACTCCCCTGTAAACTCGGCGCCAACGCCCACCAACGCCCGCCGTCACGTACCAACTCGGCCTACCGACTGCAACCGCGTCCACTAATCCAGGTCCCTGGGGCCGTAAAGGTGCACTAGGCTCTAAACGCTCGCGAGCTCTCTCGCGCTAATGCACTGTCCTGTCCATCTCTCCCCTGTCAAGTGTCGCGCCCGAGCAAGGGCCAGAAAGAAGCAATGGCGCTGGGTATCCAATCTCATCCGTCTCGCTCTCTTGATGGCTCCCAATTCGTCCGCTCATCTCACTGGTCTTCTTTTCTCGTTGCTTTCTTGTCGTCTCGCTCTCTCGTCCTAAAGAGTATATCGTTCGGCTTCGGCGACTCTCACGCCATTCCTACAACGCGCTCCTTCCGCCTCGTCGTCGCGACTGATCCATACATTTCCAATCCTTCTTGTCTCAAACTGAAGTCGAGCTGCTGCAGCTTCATTGGAGCTTGTTGCATGGCTGTTTGTATCTGAGACATCAAATTATACATGAAAATCTTCGACGACGTCGCATCATCTCCACCTCCTCGCAACACCGCACCTCGGCTGGGCTTTCCGTCGTCCTCCCTCGGCGAGCAACGAGGTGCTATCGCGAATCGACTAACCCTACTTGCTGCCCCTTTGAAGTCGCATCGCATCGCATCGCCAAATATACACGGACACGCGCGATGAAGTAAATGCCCCTCCCCCAGACACCGCGAATCGATCACGACCCGATATGATGCCTGGCACCTTCAGCGCCGTCCCGACCGACGAATAAACCGACCATCTCCTTCAAAAGTTTAGCGCGAGACCCGTCTCCTACGTGACATCTGGGACCTGCATGCCGATGACAGCTTCCAAGTCCGTCGGGTGTCAAATAAACTTTCGGGCTTTGGCCACATACTCCTTGCGCATTTGGACTCGCGTGCCCGCGTGAATCTTATTCTGCCAGACGACTGCATTCATTCCCAAGAGGCTACACACCACTTCGACAATCCGCTTGCTGCATTCTCCATCACCCACTATGGATACTCCCACCCAACCTTACGACAGGTCACGGCCTCCGTACCCTCGTACTGCCTCTCGATCCTCCACCAGCACCGCAAACACTAGAATGACATCACAGAGTGCAAGCAGCTCTACGTCCCAGATCGTCTCGCCTCAGTTATCTGGCTCACATCTCGCTCATCGTTACCACCACGTATCCTGTGCAAAGCCCACGACTCCTCGAGGCCGTTTGTCCAGGGAAACCAGCATGGAGTCGGCACGACAACCTACCGTTTCCTCCTTTCTCCAGGAGAGGCTACAGAAGGAGCGCCAGGCGGGAAGCGAGAGATTTGCTTCTATGTCGAGGCCCTCCAACCTCGATATGAGTGCCTCGGTTGACCTCGGCCGGGGCAGTCAAGGCTCACCCACTAAGAGCAGTGAGTCTGAACGCCGGCCGCAGTCCTCTGCCGGAAGCGAAAAGAGAGGATTGGGCGTGAAAGATATGGAACAGGTGAGATCTCCAGAACGCCGCTACCTACGGCCTCGCTAACAGTTTCAGGTAATATCCAATCTTCACAAGCAAAACTTCGACCTGAAATTGGAGTTGTATCATCGCCGGGAGCGACAGACGGCACTTGAGGAGCGCGTCGACGCACTAGAACATGACAAGACCAAGATTGACGAAATGAACGACAAGTTGGTACAAGAAATAGAGAAGCGTGACAAGGCCGTTGAGGAAGCCGTGGCTATGATTGTAGTGCTCGAGGCCAAGGTTGAACAGTTCGCAAAGGAACGAGACATGGTTCTGCAAATTGAGGCTGAAGGACCGTACGCAAACTACCATCCCTATCAGCGACCGACTCCTAAAACCAAAACGCCCGACTTTTTGAGATTGGAAGACGATGTCAGGAGCATTGCCCGAATGCCGAGTTTTCTATCGGAGCGCAGCGAGAACACAGAAAATCTACGAACTGTCTATCTCGGAGTCAAGGGCAGCGTTTTGAGTCTCCCACAGGTGCAAGAGGGATCTGGGGATACAGACAACCCTCCAACGGGCGCGGCTAGCCCCAGTATGAGCGTCCTGAGCGAGAGCTCATTCGTCAGTGTATATGGTCAAAAGGATGCGCCTGAAGTGGATGAGCCCCTTTCCCTCGATGGGGTCGACACTCTGCCTAGTAAGGCCAGTGCCATAAGACGACCGAAGACGTCCCTAGCTAGACCAGGCCAGCAGCCTGTACTCAGAACAGCTAGATCGAATTCGATGTCGGTCGCGAACGGATATCAGTTTGACTCGATCCCCAACGTTATTGACCAAATCTCGCCGCTGCAAAGGACCGAGCGAGCATACGCAAAAAACGGCGAACGGCCGCAGAGCCGTGATCAGGAACCGGCAGTGCCCAGTCGCGATCCCAAGTCTCCTGGCTCTCGGCGCACACGAGAAGAGAAACGTGAAGCGCTACGAAGGGTCTTGACAGACGCACCTGGCGGTGTTCGCCTACATGATCACACCCTCCCACCTACTCCTGATACCATCTCAACAGGGACTTTGCGAAGGTTTCAAAACTCCAACGATACTTTGCCCAAGCAGCAGGAGATTGCAAATCAGCGCAGCATCGCCGGACTGTCAGACCTGTCAGCCCACGGCGAAGAGCTCCAGGAACCTCCTTCAGGTGTTCGATTGGATCCTGAACCACCTAGAGCCAGAGCCAAGGGTTTCGACAGCACTTTTTTCAGCAACCGACCACTGATTCAACGTCCTCGCTCAGCTGGCGAAACCACTGTATCCCATAGAATGGATAATGACTGGGATAGTGACGACGATGACTCGGATACGAGGTCTCTGGAGTCGAGCCTGGATATCTGGATGCGCGAGAGTGCCAAGCCAGATAGAAAGGGCCGGGTCTCTCCAGATTTGTTTGGCTTCCCATCGACGGCATCCAGAAGCGGATGGGCTACGAACTCTATGTTTGGTCCTGGTAATGCTTATGCAAATGCCCTAGACCCTGAACGCTTACTCGAGACGTTTCCGACCCAACCAGCGGTTTTTACTTCGGCAGTTGCACCGCCTGCCCCTCACAGGAGATCAAGTCTAAATGCCCAGACTGCAGCTAACTCGAGCCCGATGGTAACAAAGTCTGGAAGGGTACAAAAGTCTCGATCTCCGAGCCATCGTCGCTCGAAAGGCCGGAGGAACAGCGACGATTCTACAATCCGGGCTGTTATGAAGACCGAGACTCTTCCAAGCCCATCCAGTGATCAAAAGAAGAGCCACTACCCCCCGATTGTAGGACAACAGAATGCCCGAAACCCCCTGACGAAGTTGTTCAGACGATCATTAGGAGGGCCTAGCACTGCCGACAACACACCTACACCAACAACCGAAGCGACATTTGCAGAGACACCCAGGAGTCAGGCCGCAATGGGCGTTCCGTCATGGGCCAGCCGAACTTCTACTGTTGAGGATGATCGGGAAAGCGTCACACCTCCACCTATTCGCCGGGATCCACGACAGAGCCGCGGGGTTTCTATCGAACCGGATGTTCCCGTGACAACAGAAGATATGCCAATCACACCAATGACGGCTGTTCCGGTGGATGCTCTGACTCTGGAGCACCAAAGCAATAGCCCTAGAGTTGCTTCGGCTACGGGCAATCGAAGAAAGTGGCTGCCAGGATTTGGGAGGAATAATGTCAAGAATAAGACGGGTTAGGTACCTTTGAAATTGGCGTTGGGTTTGGCGAGGAAAATTGTTTGACTATCGACTTCGGCTAGGCTGCAGACTGGCTTTCTATCGCTTCCGAACTGGCGAGTTAACCGTCATGATTGCTGATGGCTCTTGGACGCCCTTTTTGTATGGATAGCAAGCGTAGTGGAGCTTAACAGTCAGGATTAGCAGCATAGACTGAGAATATAATTCATCAACAATCACTCGACTTGCAGCCATTCACCAGAGAACAGAACAAGCAGTTTTCATCGAGTCAATTGAGTTGACATCTAGGCTATTCCGCCCCGAAAACGATTTTTCTGGCAACCTTTTTAAACACCCCCTGATATCCCGATGAACCCAGCTCCTCGAAACATCTCAGCAACCTTCTAAGCATCAAGCTTTGGAAGACGATCGGGTAATGATTTAGATCCAGACCCAGCTACCACGGCGACGGCCGAGACCGAGATCGCCAACGGCACGCTGGAAAGCAGCAGGCGACAGATCGACATCGCCAGCGGCGCATCCCATGCACTTGTCGACGACGGTGACGTCGACGGAGCCCTTCTCACCGGTGACGCGCATGCGGCGGCCGCAAGGGTTACCAGAGTTCCATAGCTGGACAGAGGCGGCGACAATGAGGTCGTTGTTGCCATTGGTTTGACCACAGGCTCCGAGCCCGGGGTTGAAGTAGGTGATGTCTCCAGAGGCTCGGGCCTCGAGAGCGGGCTCAGCGGCGGGAGCGGCGAAGGCCAGGGGGAGAACGGCGAGGAGAGCAGCGGCGAACTTCATGTTGGCGGTTTGTAGAAAGTTGGTTTGAAAGAGAATGAATGTATTTGTTTAAATTGGTTGTTTAAGGAGTGGATGCGATGTCTGATCTGTATGCTGTGCTGCTGACGAGAAGAATGGTTGCAGGAGGGAGAGAGGAGAGGATATTTATATTCATCTCCTTGAAGCTGTCGTCGTCGTCGACTGTTGAAACCCCGAGACCGTGGGGCAGAGGTGACATCACACTATTTCTCACCTTCCGCGAAAAGAGATTCCTCAATCCCACCAAGGGCATGCCCTGATGAATCTGCAACTGCTGCAGTCTGACTCGGCTTCGAACTCTCCGGCAAGGCCCCGCAAGTCGGAGGTCGAACGGTCCCTTACTCCGGGCCGTGCCGGCCAGTGTGTGGAGCACGCTAGGCTAGCAAGATAAGGTGAACTTACCATACAATAAAGAGATGACATGTCCTTTCATGGAAATTCCTTAATGTGGAAGCTGTTTGACACGTTACATGCGAATGGTGCGGCCAAGTAGGGAAATGTGGAGTTGAAGATACCTCATCGGGAAGGTTGAGGCTCAGCCTTAGCGTAAGGCCACTCGAAAAGGGAATGAAAGAGAAAAGGAGAGAGATTTGGCTGTTGCAAGATTTAGTTCTCGAGAGGCCGAAGTGAGTAGTAGGGTGACAGTGGTGAAGCTGTCATGAGATGCGAAAACTTGTTGGTTAGCGGCTGACTTAATGCAGGTCTCTGTGAGGGTGGCATCGGATCTGCGATGAAGGCCGATCAGCTCATGGAAAGTGTCTATTGTGAGAAACGGCATTCATCGTGGTCGTGCTGGATGCGATCGAGTAATGGGGGCCAAGATTGAGCCAGCTTCGACTGACGATATCGAGCTGACAAGGATAAAATGATGAACGCGATTCGATCACCTCAACATGAAGCGACCTGCCGAGCAGAGAGAAGCACTTAACCCGGAGCCGCCGCCAATATACACGATGCGATGCAGCGATACAACGTGAATATCAATGTTTGCAATTCTAAGACGGAGATCCTAAGAACCGTGGGAGGTGGGTCAGAGAATAGTCGAAGGAATCGACAGCTGAAGAGGAAGCTACAATACTGTTAGTGATGTACGTAAAATACCTGAAAAATCCAGGAAATAAAACATCACGTTGTGTATGAATGACCGCCGCACCCCCCCGGAACTCTGGACCCACGTCTATAGATGGAGTCAGCATCGTGGCTCAAGGAATCCTTAGCCAGGCCCGGATAGGGAAATTTCGCCTCCCATCTTGATAGTCGGCGGATCGCGAATGCAATTGCGCGGGTGATAGAGCTGCTCATTTGGGAATAAATGCTTGGTTTGGTTAGTGATGGTGAGTTGTTGAGAGTATCGGGGACTAATGACGGTCTTCGGTATTGGTAATGTTGTGGCGAGGAAGGAACGTTGGGATAGTTTCCATCTTTCCTACTCTAGACAACATCAATTCAGGTAGCCTTAGGCAGCGACAAGCGATTTTGGGAAACCCCCTCGTCCTTGATTTTCTGCTTCTTTTCTCTTCTTCATCTTCTCAGTCTTGACCTGCTCGGTTCCGCATTGACTTCCTAAAATGTTCAGTATAAGTACGCTGCGATATACGAAAATTCACCAAGTCGTCTCATCAGGCTCATCTCGGGAGAATCAAATGTGCTTGACAGGTGGTTGACATGTTTCAACTATACAATGGCCACCGAGGCATCCGAGCTCAGATCTGACGCTGTGAAATTTGCGTGAAAGAACAAAGCTATGATCATGATGGGTTGCTTACTTCAATCAACCGTTCGAGGATGTATCGGCCCTCGGGTTACCGGCCCTGTCATCTTTACTCTACTTTCAGCAATATCTACAGCTCATTGCGTTGACCTTTCCCAGGATATTCCTTGTGTCAACCTTGCTGGACCATACAGATACGAAGTGCGTTCAATCACGTCGCGCTAGCCCTTGTGCAACGCTCACCAGCGAACCAAAGGGACAGAAGACTACCACGATAATCGAGCTGAGCTTGGCTACAGATGCTGAAACTTGTGGCTGCTGCGAGTCGGGACGTTGCTGAGCACCGACCTCCCGAGTCAACGCTCTCGGTGTGCTGGACAGAGTAAGCAGTGCATTGATCGGCGTTACATTTGATGTCCCTACCTGGGGCGGGTGTGCTACTCCGACATCAGATGCCCCGACAGATCTTTGTCGCATGGGTGGCCTCAGCTTCGTGCCAACTTTCTTGCTCTTCACCGATGGCATTCAATTAGCGTTTGCAGAGTGGCGGCTTACTCGACGCCATCGCACTAGAAGTGTGACGAGAATCGAGCTGCAGCGGCTGAAAGCCTCTCTTCCTACCGTGATTCACCGATGAATCCTCCTCAACGACCCCAAAAATGGAGAAAGGTCCGTCAACGGGCCTTAACGGGCCTCGTATTCCTTCGCCAAACCATCGCAGCCCAGATCCTAGCTCGGAGGATATCCCTTAGCTCGCTCCGCTTATTTGCATCCTTCTGCAGGTTGTTGACGGGAGGATCACCAACCTTCCCGAACGTCGATCTCCCAAAATAGTACCGTCAAACAATACCGTTGAGTGATTCGATCCTCATCACCATAAAACCCACGCCTCCTCTCACGAGAATCCCGTGGTGTTCTCCATCGCATCTCGTCATGGCTTTGCGAATCGCATCTTTCGCGCTCTTTGCGTCTTCGGCTCTCGTCTCAGGCAGTTTGGTGCCCACTAAGCGCGATGCCCTTACAGCTTGTCTAACGGATGCCAAAGTCCCCTTTGACGTCAAGGGCTCAAAGGCTTGGACCCAGGACATCAAGCCTTACAACCTTCGCCTCCCATACACGCCTGCTGCGGTTGCAGTTCCCACCTGCACCTCGCAGATTAAGCCCGCTGTTTCTTGTGGCATCAAGAATAACGTTCGAGTAAGTGCTAAAGGCGGCGGACATGGTTATGCATCCTTCGCATATGGTGGTGAGAATGGCCATCTTGTGATTATACTAGATCAGTTATACAATGTTACTCTCAAGGATGGAAAGGCCAAGATACAGCCAGGTGCGAGATTGGGACACGTTGCAACACAACTCTATAGCCAAGGCCGCCGAGCCATTGCTCATGGTTCTTGTCCTGGGTAAGTTTCTGCCTTCGAGAGATGGGTAGGAGACGTTGCTGACTAGCCAGTGTTGGCGTTGCCGGCCATGTGCTTCATGGTGGCTATGGGTTTGCCGGGAGAACCCATGGTCTCACCCTCGACTGGCTGACGGGAGCCACGGTCGTCCTTGCGAACGCAAGCGAGGTCCATTGCTCTGCCCACGAAAACCCTGATTTGTACTGGGCTATTCGCGGAGCCGGCTCATCCTTTGGCATTGTGACCGAGTTTGAGTTTGACACTTTCGAGGCACCTCTTCAAGTCACGCCGTTCAACATTGAACTGGGCTGGTCCGAGGATGAAGCAGTTGAAGGCGTCAAGGCCTTTCAAGATCTTGCACTCGATGCTCCCAAAGAGCTGAACATGCAGATTTACTTTGGCACAGGCGGCCAGACCATTCAGGGTGTCTATTATGGCAGCCGTGATGATATGAACGCCGTGTTGCAGCCGTTGCTGAGCAACATCGACACGCAAGTTACAGCAGCCAATACCATGGGCTGGATCGAGGGCCTTGAGCACTATGCCAACGGCCTGGCGCTTGATCAAACGACTCCATATGATGTAGTAGGTGGACTCCTCCCTCGCAATGACACTCCTGACACGTCTAAGCATAACACGTTCTACACGACGAGTCTGATGACCAAAGCACTTACCCAAGCTCAAATCAAGTCGTTTATGCGAGCCATCTTTGCAAACACCAACGATGACTCGGCTCGACACTCATGGTATATTCTCTTCGACGTCGTTGGCGGCGACAAATCGGCCATCGCCGCTGTAGGCCCCTCGGACACAGCCTACGTCCAGCGTGACAAGCTGTTCCTTTATCAGTTCTCGGATCATAGTTCCGACGGTAGTTACCCAAAGGCAGGATTTTCGCTTCTCAAAGGCTTCAGAGACAGCATTACAAATTCCATGGCGGACGGCGAGTGGGGGATGTACGCCAACTATGTAGACTCACAGCTGGACTCTAAGACGGCGCAGAAGTTGTATTGGGGAAACAACTTGCCGCGGCTTCGGAGCATCAAGTCGGCGGTTGATCCGAAGGATGTGTTTTGGAATCCTCAAGGCGTGCGCCCCAATTGATCCTCGACAGTCATCACGGCAGGAAAGGGGGATACGAGTTTAAGATTAACGACCTCATCATAATGAACCTTTTTCTTCCGCTTTCCTTTCTTTTTCTAGGGACTTGCCCCCCTTGGCCGGTGCGCGACGTTGTAGATTCCGATCATGTCCGATGATGCTGGTAAGGAGAGATAGGAAAACTCGGACAAAGGAGCAAAGAGGTTGATTCCGAAGACTCGGCATGAAACGGGATGACGGAAAGCTCCCCCCGTTGTCCTGAGGGGGCAGATTTGATTCCGCCCTCGCCGTAACGCTGACAACACAAAGGGTATATCACCGCAATTATGGACATCGGGCCAGCCTGGGACCCACGACGACAACTCAGACGATGGCCCGGCGAGCCCGATTCAAAAGAACACGGCATGTCCTGAATTTTTTCCCCCATCTGTCGATTTCGCGATGGAGGTAGAAAATTGGCAAGCCAGCAGAATCCGCAACAGTCGGTACTGCCAAGATGGAGCTGTGAAACCATGGCCATGGGGCATCCAAGTTCAGATCCTTGGCGCTAGGGGAAGCGGGCGGCGCAGCCTATTAAACCGGGTGAGTCCAGGCTCCTGCCGACAGACGGTATCTAATGGTGGTCGCAGCTCTGCTCAAACACCTTCTCTGGTCCCTTGAACCCGTTGTTTGATGATAGCGGGTGCAAAACAACGCACATCCAGGGTCTTCCCTGCAGCGTCTGGTTCGACGCGCCGCTGTCACTAACATCGTGCGGGGACGGGTTCAAGCTCGCCAAGGAAGAACTGTTTGCCTTGACGACGCATGGGCTGTGGGACTGCGATGCTCTCATTTTGGTGTACGATCTGACAGACGAAAAGAGCTTCCAGGCCATCTGCAAGTTCTGTCGACGGTGTGAGCTCGAAGGCATCTCAGTTGCGCCGGGTAGGAGCCTTCCATGTTTGGTAATCGGCACAAAATGTGACCGTCCGAACCAGGTTCACTTGGAAGATGGGTACAAGCTTGCGAAGAAACTAGGTGGTGAATTCATCCAGGTCTCGGCGCGGACCGGCGAGGGGTTTGACGGACTCTTGGAGGAGGTGGTGAGTCCCGTGGTCGATGCTCGGGTGCGCCTGATGGAGGAGAGCGAGACGACCCTGGGGGCAGCGATACGAAGGTTGATGGGCTGGAGAAGGGCTCGTTCAAGCAAGTCGTCGAAACGGCAAAGCATCGAAGCTCCTCGGTCGGTGTCGAGAGCGAGATGCAATGGCGCGCCGCCCCTGTGGACGATGAGATCGATCCCGGAGACGACCGTGTGGCAAGCAGTAACCCCTCGTGCGAGCGAATCGGACAGTGATGCGTCCTTGCTGCCTTGTCCGCCGGAGTATCAACTGTCGATCGGTCTTGTCGAGCCAGCCGCCACGGGCTGGGCGCCGCGGTTCTCCATCATTGGCAGAGACTAATTCCAAGCCGCGCCGGCTACCCTGCCAAATCAGGAATGTCGGACAGGTGCCGCCGTTATTGCCGGAACGATGAGCGGGCCCTGAGATGGTCTTCCGTCCCGGTGGTGATCCGGCCGGGGAGGGTGCGTGATAGAGGGCGGATGACCGTTGACGAATTGCCAGATGTGGATGTCTCGGGAGATGCCAACCCGGAGTATCCGGGGTATCAACCCGGGGTGTCTCGGTCAGGCATCGTAGGCCAGTTCGAAGTCGCCTGGGGAGGAGATTCACTCGGTCTTGGTTCGAGGACTGCGAGGACTGCTCAGACAGGACGTGGCATTGAACAACAAGGCCATTGACCAAAAAGCTTTCACAAGCAGTCAATAGTAGTGGGAACCCGCTCAGATTCCCGGCGTTCCTATCTATCTCGCCCTTTACGACAGCCATATCTTTGGTTCCTCGGATCCTGCAAAAGTTCTCTGGACCGCTCAGCTTACTCAGGCGACCAACTAAATCCGCCAATCTAATCGTTATCCCACCCACGTTCTACCATCTCGTTCCATCATCATCATCACCGAGCCTCAACCTCAAACAGGAAGTTCCAACTCACACCTAGCACACCGTGGTACGATCGATACTGTTTCAAGTCACCGACCTCCCGCATCCCGTTGGTTTGGATGGCGGATAGATCCAGCGCCATCCTCATCTGGCTTGGTGCGCTGATGCACCACACGATGCAGGTTTTGGACGAGGGACCATTCAGACGAGCGTTCCATTGCACACCTTCCAGATTGGCGAGGTGCAACGCTGTTACCGAACACATGGGCGCTGATAAAGGATATCGTTGGAGGAAGAATGGGCATCGCTCTCAAGATGTTTGTAATGTATGGGATGACGAATCCCTTGAGCTGATGTATATATAATGGGAGCGGAAATCCGCCAGAATGTTTCTCACAACGCCACGACATCACCGCCATCATCGTCGTCATCGTCGCCATCATCACCATCGCCGTCAACATCGTGACCATGAAGTTCCTCGCCTTCTCTTCTCTGCTTGCCCTAGCGGCGGCTGCTCCCCTGGAGCTCGACGCTCGTGATGCCACCACCTGCGGATCAGTCTACTACAGCGCCAGCGCCGTAGACGCCGCGTCTTCAGCAGCCTGCCAGTACGTTCAAGACGGCAGCCACGCTGGCAGCTCAACATACCCACACAAGTACAACGACTATGAGGGGTTCGAGTTCCACGACCTCAGCGGACCATTCTACGAGTTCCCCATTCTCAAGTCGGGGAGGATTTACTCCGGGGGTGAGTTCCCTCAGTCGTTGCAAATAAAAAATGCGTGTGCATGTATGTAGGTGATGTTGACGAGTGAGTATAGGCTCTCCTGGTCCAGACCGAGTGGTAGTTACTGCGGACTGTCAACAGGCCGGCACCATCACCCACACCGGGGCGAGCGGGAACAACTTTGTGGCCTGCGACGGAACTTCCTAAGTCACTTGATCGGCGGATGGCGTTGGTGGCGGGTCTGGTAGAGGCGTCAACTCGGGTAGTATTATTTTCGTGTGAATATATTTCGTTCGTATTCACGGCTGAATTAAACAGTCGTGTAACGCAGAAGTATTCGCACCTTCGCGACCCCCCAGGAGACTCCCCGTGGAGTGGTTACGACGAAAACACCAGGCGTTAGGCTGGACATAAGTCCCTCACGCGCCGCCACGGGTTGCGACTTGTCCTAGGCCAGGGGGGAAGGGGGGGGGACTATTCCTTCATGCAAGTCAGCTTACAGTATTCTCACCTTGTCCTTGCCCTCAGCCTAACCTAGAATAAAGAAATGTTCTGGAATATCCGCATCGTGTCTGTGCATAAATTGGATTAAGCTGCATCGAGAAAGCGAGAACAAGTCTGTCAGTTGGGCCCAAATTGCAATTGCCGAAGATGGCTGAATCATCTATCACCAATGTCTATCATTGCCATATTTAGTAGCCTTCCCGTGCGACCGTCCATCGGAGATTCTCCACCGACGCCCATCCTACCCCCAAACCAGCCTTAGCTCCTGGTTCCTAATGCTAAATTATGCTTACTGTGACATACTAGCGGCTCCCAAGATCGTCGAATCTGACCGAGGCTTGCTGATAATGTAGAGTGATTCGTAACTCGGAGTGTTTTGATACGCCGTGGACATGATAGGAGTCACATCCTTGCGCGGATCCAGCGCACCCGGTCTGGCGGTGGAAACGCGTTATTCGATGTGATTCGCCCGCTTGAGGGGGTTGAGACCTGCAGGTGGTAGAGGTGGGGGACTGGGCTCGTGGAAGTTTGAGTCGCATCGGTGCGAGTCAGATTGTTGAGCTGTCAAAGCTTGGCGGCGGTATCAAGCCTTCGCCAAGAGATGGCCATGGAGACAGGAACGTGGGAGAACAAGCATGGTCTGGGTATTACCGAATCTCGAGTCGCGGGAGAACAAGAAGAACAAAGGTGCGTATGAGGAAGCAGTTTGATGATTAAAACTCCAATAAGGCCTCTATCAATATCCACAAAGACCATCTACGATCCGGTATCCCAGCGCCCCAAAGCACCCAATCATATACTCGTGAACAATCCCGTCGCTTAATAGGTGTATCGGAAAAAGGTGGCGTTGTCACCCTTGTCGGACTCCATCTCCTTCTCCGCGCGGGTGTACTCGTGGGGGGGCTTGTAGGCACGGTTTCGGCGGGCGTTCTCTCGGCGAAGGTAGAGCGTCATGAAGATGCTGAGGATGCAGGACATGGCCGTCGTGCCAAGGAGGGTGCCGTGGCCGGATCGGTAGTGGGGCGCATCATCCTTGCGGAAGACGAAGCCAGCAATGGCGCCACCAAGATTACCAAACCCGACGTGCATGGCAATGCCGACACCGCGCTTCAGGGACCCACCAATATTGTTACCGTTCCAGGCCACACCCTGAGGAACGTTGGAGTAGATACCACAAGTGACGAGGAAGCAAGCAAAGTACTTGGCGCCGTTGCTCTCGACGCCGAGGAGGATGGCGAAACCCGTCATGGCCATGAGGCAGAAACCAATCATATAGATGCCTCGCTGCCTGTGCTTGTCGGCAGCGAAACCACCTCCGATGGTGAAAAGGCAGGCGACGGCGTAGGGAGGGACAGTCATGAGCTGGGCGCTGGTGGCGCTGTATCCGAGACCCTCGACAATCGTGGGCAGGAAGATGGAGATGGAGTAGAGGGGAGTGTAGATGCCGATGGTGATGAGCATGTGGACGTAGATCTTCCAGTCTTTGAGGGCGTCCCTGAAGAACTTTCCTTCGAACTTGTCCGAGAGGACAGAGCGATCCTCTTCGAGACGCCGCAAAACCTCACTTTTCTCGGCGGCGGTAAGAAACTTGGCGGTGTCGGGGTAGTCGTACATAGCGAAGAGAGCAGCTACGGCGGCGATGAAGGTAATGATGCCCTCGATGATGAAGATCCAAGCCCAGCCCCGGAGACCGCCAACACCGTCCATCTCCATGATACCACGGGCGAGAAGGCCGCCAAAGGCACCGGCAGCGGTGGCAGCGGAAAAGAAGATGGCCATGCGGAGACCGCATTCGTGACGACGGTACCACATGGTGATGCTGCCTCGGGGTGAGCTTTGTGAGGCATGCGGAGAGTTGGAGCAACTTACTAGTACGTGACTCCGGGAAATAGACCACCCTCGCAGAGACCGAGAGCCATACGGACACCGAGGAGACCACCGTAGCTCTTGACAAAGCCCATGACTATCGTCATGACGGACCACAGAATCATGATAAAAGGGATCCAGAGAGAAGGGCGGAACCGCTTCATGGCCATGTTGGACGGGATCTCAGCGGCGACGTAGAAGGGGAAGAAGACGGCAACAGCAACCTGGGCGGATTAGATGAGGCGATCTATGATATGGCTGGCATCTTACATTGTAATCCCACTTTCCTGTCATGCCGAGAGACGTCTCGAGCTTGGCCAGCTTGGCGTTGCCAATGTTGGTTCGATCCAGGAAAGACAAGAGATAGAGGAGAGCGAGAAAGGGCAGAAGGTGACCGTCCATCTTCCGGAGAAGCTTGGAGGTTTGCCTCTTGTCGAAGCCCTGGTCAGAGGCATTGTCGGGAAGAGATACAGCCTTTTCATAGTCGGTCTTCTCAATGGAAGAAGTCTCGACCTGCTTAGTCGGGACGGGCTCGACATGGGACGTCATGGTGAAGATCTGAGCGAGCAACGGGAATCCAAAAGCCCTGAAGCTACCAGAGCGTAGAGAAGCGTGAAGGGGGGAGAGGATGCAAGAGGAGTGGGTGCTGATGGCCTGGGAGAGCGGCTGGGGAAGAGACGACCTTTTGAAGTAAATCCTGGTGGAGGTCTGGCTCAGCTTCCCAAAGTCTTCCCCCCGGCAGACACAGATCTTGGGACCACCAACACCTACCAGACTCGAACAGCGACAAGGGTGTTCCCACCTTGTGTCTCTCTTCACTCTTTCTCTTCAAGCCTCAACTCCACTACCCCACTCCCTGCGCACGAACGGGACTCTGATCTTCGCCCCTGGGGAGGGGAGAACAAAGCAAGGGAGAAAACCAATAGTCGGCGCCTCGACGACGACCCAATGGTAACGTGCTGGTGAAAACCGACCCAGGCTGTCAAGTTGCAGTGCCAAGAAGGTATCCCGACATGGATGCACTTACATGGGGTACGTGCGTGCGGGCACATCTTGCCAAGAGGATCTTGCCCCAGCCTCGCCGCAGTGTTGGGCGGGTCTGATTGGTACACAATCTGTTTGGAGTCGTTTGCCTTGTCCGGGATTATATATACAGCAAGTCCAAGCTCTCTAGACTGCTTAGGGGCAATGCATTGTTATGTTTCATTCTGTGAGGGAATCCATGTGCGCCAAGGAGTCCGGTCCATGATCCCGGTCTCGAGCAGCCAATACCGCCGTGTGAAGCAGAGCATTGGCATGTCGGGGAGGCGATGCCATATCGAGCTAAGCTGCAAGAGGCGTAGGGGGAGATGCGTGGTCGAGAGACGATTGCGGCTGTAGGGACCACGTACCGGAGCAGAATGCATGATACGAGGATGTGATGGCGCACCATGCATTTTGCCGTGGCAATCAGCCTTTTTTCTCGGCATCGAAGTCGATGGCGAAGAGCGTCGAGATGGTCGGTAACTGATCGAATATGAAAGTTCTTGTGGCGAGCTCGACCATCGCAGGGTTCCATGTTACCGTATCCGTGCCAGGCCCAACACCCACAAAAGGGCCCTTGAACGACCGACCAGCGGGATGGATATGCAGCCAGATCCTCGGATAGGATCATCTCAAGAGTTTCCTACCTGGACAGTATTTGCGGGCTCGCGTCACCATCACGCCCGTGCTTGACTCTCGTGTCCTGTTCTGCATGTGCATCAGCACCACCGCCAGCCAGCGTCGAGCTCTCCCGGAATCGGTCCACCGGAAGACATGTCTTGGGGGTTAGTGACAATCCCGTTCGCGGTGCATTGGTGCCGGGCTGGCTACAGTACTGTACATGAAAAACGGAGACACCACGGCCTCTCTGGAGCTGTCGAGCGTCACCATGAGGGAAATAGCAAGCAGGCGAACGGGCGCTACGGATATCAAGGTCGGCTGGTTGGCTGGCGGATTGAGGTTGCGTTAAGCTAGCTCGATGTAAGTGAAGAGGACAAGCGAGTGTTGGGGTCCATGTGAGGGGGAGGTGGTTGTTTGACGAGGTCGAGTCCGTCCGCTTTAGGTGCTTTACATAAGGTAAGGGAGTCCAATGACCGGGGGTCGGGCCCGAAATCTCAGGCAGTTTTGCCGTTTCGCAATCTCAGGCATCTCGGGCATTTCGGGCATCTCAGGCGTCTCAGGCTCCTTGTCAGTGTTTTAGCGACCCCAGAACCAAAAGCCTCAACGTCATCGAACCACCGGGGGGCATTTCCCTCCTGGAAAATGTCGCCGGCCGAGGTTCAGCTTTCCATGTGTGGGAAGATTTTTTTTTATCAGCCGACACGACCTTGTAATCTAGGGGAACTATTGGCATGCAAATGAAGGTTCATGCAGTAATACTTCCCGACTTATGGAGTTACAGTGGGTCAGCGGGCAGTGGCCAGCGGGTCAGTCAGCGATCGGTGGTGGTCAAGTCAGCCAGTGGCCGAATTCAGTGGTCTGGCCAGCAGGTTAGCTATCAGCTCCAGTGCTTCAGCTCCAGCGCTCGAGCGAACCCAGCCCTTGGCTTCCAGGGCTTCCAGGGCTCCCCCAGGGCTCTTCCAGGTACCCGTACAGGTACACGCCCCATCTCGACGGCTTCCATTGGTCGTTAAGCGCCCATCCATTCTCGACTCCGTTCAATAACCTCGCGGGTAAGCTTGAACCGCCTCCCTCATCCTACGAGAACCCCATGAACACATTCATCAGGACTAGATCACCGGCGCTCCAGATGCCGGTGGCGCCGCTACTCCGCGCTTTTTATCCCAGCCTTACTGCCTTCGTCTTATATCTCTCGTCAGCATCGGTACGTTTCAACTTCCATCCGTCGAGCAGCATCCTGGACTTTACCAACTGAGCCTTAAGTCTTACTCTCTCCATTGCCCTGGAGGATTCACACCTGATCCTTTCCATCCCACGCCGCATTCGTGATGCCACGCCGCCTCAGCTGTTCGTCGGAGGGGACCATCACCTCTCGCCACGTGGTTGCGCGGCCTTCCGAAGCCCGAAAACGCGGTGTGATGATGATGGAGGGCAGCCTTTCCATAGCTCAATCGAACCCACCCTTCGAATACGCTGCTTGATGTGGCTCTTCCCGCCAGCTTAGTTCCCTCATAGATGGAACCATATATAGATTGCGGGGAAAGGATCCACACCCATGCGATCCATCGCCGTCTTCCTCCCGTGGTTATGCACCACCTCCAACTGTTAGCCTGAATCACTAGTAGCAGTCTCAAAATAGGGCACGTTTGTTCAGCGTCGTCGTGGCCTCGTCCTTGAAGAGAAGGAGGAGAAGGAGGAGGAAAAGAAGAAGATGACGTTGACGAGGAAAGAGGAAGTGGGACTAGAAACCCCCGTCGTCTACTAGAGAGTTCGAGTGTTTGATTCAGAGCCGCCTGTGTTATAATTTACATATGCATGGTCATATATCTATGTGTCTATGTGTGTCTGTGTGTACGTATCCTCGAGGTTCCTGTCACGGGAGGCTAATTTCGATCCCTGATCTGACATTAGGCCTTGGCAAAGCTCGGTAATCGCCCCAATTCTCCAATTGTTCCCCAATTGTTCCCATAGATATGGAACTTTCTAGCTTTGTTCACGGTCCTCCTCTTTCATCGGCACTCCAACCTCACCCTGATTCCTGCCATGGAGCACTCGGCCAGCTCGTCCAAGTTCCTATCAAAAAGAAAAGGGCGCAGACTTACGGCAACGGGATGTGGTGCGATGACGAATGGCGTCCCAACATGATTCCTTCTTCTTCCCCTTTAATACCGGACCCTCGATCCTCCCCTCGATCCTATCCTTGATCCTTTCTCAATCCCTTCCTCATCCTATCGACGGACGCGGGCGAGTATAGGCCTTCTCAGCTCTTTTGGACGAATGCTACAGATGGAGTTTGTGGCGGAGGAGGAGAGCTGTCTGATATTGCTCGACAGCAGCAGGGTGTAAAATTGGTTTCGTCTTTGTAATCTTCATAACTGACTTCCCTCTCAAGAGAGAGAAACCCCATTCCCGGAATCGCCCTTCTCCAATACCATCGCCGAGGCCATCGCCGAAACTTCAACGACGATGACCTAATCATGTCGCCATTCGGCGTTAGCGGGGTTAGCAAACGCTTTCCATTCTTTTCACCACAAACCTCAACTCTCACTCATCCTGGCAGACACGATGGAGTTTCAGTTCGTCGACAACAATGTGGCCAACGATCGCCGCTCCCGCAAGGCAATCCGTAGTCATGTCATGAAAGGGAAGAACCTCGGCAAGACGATACAACGAGGGCGGAAACATGCCCCCGCAAAGGAATTCTTCAATGGTCTGCCTCAGTCGAGGTTGGAACATGCCGCCTGGGGAGCTGGACCTTTATTCTGTCCGGCGGTTGCTGCGAATCCATATGCAGGAGCTGAATTCTCCTACTTTGCGTTTCCGGTCCAGTTCACCCCATATATGAGATACCTCGTATACCAATGTAAGAGCTTGAGCTCGCCCATGTCGACGTCGGCTGATGGTCAGTTCACGCCGCTGTCTGTGATGCCATATATCCTCATGCCTTCTGTCGACCGTCCAGAGAGGGAGCGAGCCCGTGGTTTCAGTACATGCTTTCGGACCAGGCTTGTATGGCTTTTCCTTCTACCCGTGGCCATCTACTAACACGTCAGTTCTTCACTGCCTCCTTGCTATGACGGCAACACACCTCTCTCTCTTTGGAAAGCCAGAAACCGAAACTCTCGAGGCGACGAGACACTTTTCCCAGACCATTCGATTGGTCCACCGCGACCTTTCCAACCCAACTGCCCCCAAGGATACCACCGTTGCCGTTGTCGTATCTCTCACCATCCACGCCAACCTGACAGGGGAACAAGAAAAGTCACAAATCCACCTAAACGGACTGCAGCGAATTTTGGAACTTAGACCTGGCGGACTACTAAAGCTGCGAGAGGGCAACGGTGCTTTGATGCACAAGATCTGTCGGACCGATGTTGATGCTGCTATGTTGCAGGGCACAGCAACCCGGTTCGGCTCACTGCTGGCTCCAGTCCAGAACAACATCGTCTCTTCGTTGCTGCGAGAGAGTTCTAGTCGGCCCCTCCCATATCCCCTGGATCAGCTATGCTCACCTTTGCAGGGCGTCACCCGAGATGTCTTCGCCTTGTGCCGCCGTCCCGGACGGGCCAAGATGGGAGCCTTCCAATACCAGGACATTCTTATCTCCGTCTCCCAGCGTCTTCTCGACTTTGCCCCCTTCATGGGCCCCCGGCCACAGAATTTGCTCGACGATGTATGGCACCTCGGCCTTCTGGCCTTCATGACCACAATAATTTACCCCACAGGGTGCATTCGCAGGATCTTCTCCTGCCATCTTCATCCCATGCTTCGCGATCGCGTCGACGAGGTTGTAGGACATCCATCGCTCCGTCTCTGGCTTCTCTTCTTCTGTGGCTTGACGATAACCGAAAGAGAGCGCTGGCCGATCTTAAAGATTCGGGAGCTTGAGCCTACCTGGATAACATGGAAAGAGGTAAACAAAGCCCTTCGGCAGTTTCCCTGGCTCGACTTTATACATGAAAAGCCTAGTAAGAAGCTATGGGAAGCGAGTTTATCGTCCTGAACGCTCTTTAGCATCGTCTGGGCCCAGGTTCAAAGTCCAAAAGCGACAAATTTTGGTCTGTGAAGCGCCCCCCAACACATCTCATAGCCTCTAGTGCGTAAGAAGCCGGCATTCGCACTGGCGCAATTGTGGGTTTGCGAGCATTCTGGGATATTGCCGTGCTATACAAGGCATCTTCGTCGCTGCTATTATATTAAAGCCTATGCGATCATGAAGATAAAAAGGGTGTAGTACCCGAATATGTGATGTAGATTGAAACTATTTACAGGTATGCATCATGTACTATTCTTCACTGCTAAGAACAAGTGAAGCAGCCTCTATCGTAATATCTCGTTCCACTCGTCGAGTCATACGCCAAACCCAGGCCGGCTGGTCCTGTGCGGTACGGGTAACACACTTTACTGTCTGGCTGGTATCCATATCCCAGACAGTCTGTCCGTTGAAGACAGGCCAAAGCGCAGTTCGCCAAACTTCCAACTGGCTTTATTACGTAGTTGTCGAGTCTGTAAGTCTGAACCTGGTTGCCTGGGCCCGTGTCGGCGGGCATACCGCACATGACATCGTCGCTGAGGCTGGGAGCTGCTACTGAACATGAGGTAGGAATAACAGCCTGGGAGGTGCTGGAGGTCGATGTCGCTGATGGACTTGTAGATGAGCCCGTTGTCAAAGTCATGGTAGAGTTAGAGGCCGGATAAGTGAATGTGGGTTGAGCTACGGATCCAGCCTGTTGGGATGTCGCGGTTGAAAGGAGCGTAGAGGTGACGCTGTCAGGAGTAGACTTTACGTTGGACGCAACGGTGGATACAGAGGAGGAAGTGGCTGTAGACGGAGAAGAAGATGGAGGTCTGTTGGGGTTGGTGCAAGATTCGCAGGTCCAACAGGCCTGGTCGCTCCAGTAGAGACTGTTCGTTCCAGGCCCAGCGGTATATCCGGCATGTGCCAGAGTATCGCCGATGAAATGACAAAGACCCTGGCTGGGGCTGTATGCCGAGGAACGACAGCCCGAGACTTGAGAACAGATGGCCGCACACTGCGCTGCATTTGATTGAAGGGGATAATCTGTCTTTCGAACCGCCCAGGCGTCCTCCATGACATCGCCGAGTTGATTGCATTTTAGCGTAGCAGGAGCGAGTGCAATCATAGCACATGTAGGCGCGCATGCCGAGGAAGGAGTCGAGGGAGTCGAGGGAGGAGCAGAGCCAATGGTGGTCGAGGAGGGTGACATGGTTGATGACGGGATCGGAGGTTGAGTCTGACTGGGGGTAGTTCCCACAGGAGTGGTGTCTCCCGAGCAGATGAAACAGAAACTACAACCCATATCGCTCCAGTAGACATTCGAAGTAATGTCCTTGTAGAAGCCAGCACCGGTGAGGCCGAGTTTGGAGAATCGACAGCCGACCTGGGAGACATCTAAGCCGTACGACCGGCAGTCCCCATCTAGCTTGCATAGCAGAGCGCACTCGTTGATTGAGTTTTGGTGAGGGAAGTCGGTAGTTGATTTGGTATAAACGTTAGCATTGGGAGCATAGCCGCGAGTTGCGCAGGTTGAGCCCGATGCTGTAGGAGTAGCGTCAAAGCATGCACCAGGAGAGAAGATGCCGGCTGGGCATCCTTCGGTGGTACCGGTCGGAGGAGTCGAGAGAGTCGTCGAAGGTGTAGTATTTGAAGGGGCAGATAGACTGGTTTGAGAAGTTATCAGAGTTGACTGGGAGGCCACGGACGAAGCGGATGCTGGTTGCGGGGGACACAACATTGAGGGCATTGGCAGGTCCGGCTGACGGGCGATGTATTTGAAGAAACCGAGACCGGTTCCGCAGTTACTACAGCTCATATCGGCAAAGAACGCGCCGCCGCCACCACCACCAGTTGCCACTGCTATATCGCGAGCGACGCTATTGTAGAGCGAACAAGTAGCACCATTTCCCCAAGAAACCGAGAATGACTTGCAAGAGGGATACTTGGCACATATGTCTCGACATTGGTCGGCGGCGCTACAGGCAGGGTCGACGGTCGTTACCAGAATGGGGACGGCACAGCTTCGAGGAGTACCTTGAAACTGCGAACATCCGCTAGCAGGTGTGTTGCCAGCGCCGTTGACACAGACAGTACCAGCTGGTTGGGAAGCGCATTCTTGCTGAACGAGGCAAGACCGGTCCCAGGCATAAGGACCCGGGCCTTGATTTCCAGGGGCGTTGGAGAGTCCAGTGTCCAGGAGTGAACATTGGTTATTGCAGCTACCCGACTGAGCCCACTGGAACTGTTGGCATTTGGGATCTGCCAAACAGAGCGAAGCACACTGATCCCGTGTGATGGTGCCACCAAGGACGGAGTAATAACCTGGACTGCCACTATACAACCTCTTACCGCAGGCCTTGCCGGCAGGCGTGGTAGGGACAAAGGTTGCGCAGGTCTTGGAGGTGTCCGTGACGGAGGCAACAGGGTTCGTGGTGCTGGTGGTGGTCGTAGTTAAGCTGGACAAAACAGAGGTTGTTGACGTAGATGTGGTGGACATAGTGGACGTGGTGGTGGTGGTGGTGGTGATAGTAGAGGAAGTTGGACTGGCGATAGACGTGGTAGAAGTGGCCTGAGCAACGGAGCCGTAGAAAAGGGAGATGTTGTCCATGTTATCGGGACTGACATTGTTGGAGACAAAGACCTGATCGATGAAGACATCGGCAGCACCACCATTGACACAGACCAGAGCGAATCTGATGAATCCACTAGTGGTCTCGACGGGAGCCGCAGTGACGAGCGAGAGCCAAGGGGTATTCCCAAGAACGGCGTCTTGCACGACGGGAAAGTAAGGAGTCGAGGCAAAGAGGTCGTTTCCATAGAACCCATCAATACGGCAGGTGTTGGCCAGATTGTTGCTCAGAATGCTGTAGAAGAATCGAACGGTGTATGCCGTCGTGAGATCAAGGTCCTCTAGTCGTTGTTGAATCATGGCATCCCACTGAGAGTCTCGCTTGACTGGGCCCTGATTGCTGCCCTTTCCAGGCGAGGCTAACCCGGCACAGTTGGACTCCTGGCTACCGTCACCGTGGTATCCATATCCCTGAATTAGACGAACATCTCCATCTATCTGATAGTCATAGAGACCGCCAGGAGCGCTAGGGTCGTAGTTTCCAAAGTTTCCATTGGTCACGTCGTTGACCACCACCGGTCGTGTCGTGCTGGGCGAGGCAGCGGTGTTTGATGAGGAAGTTGAGGTCGACGAGATAGAATTTCCATGAGCAGTGGGCGTGCCGCTGCCACTCGAGGCACTTACACCTGTCGACTGAGCACTTCCCGACAACAGCCCTGCAGACGATTTCGACTTGACTGAACTCAACCAGTCTTCCAATCCAGGTCGTTCAGTCCTTGTGCAAGCACCTTCGCCAGCGGCAACCTTGAGAGGGGCCGCAAGGACCAAAGTCACGAGCGTCAAGGCTAAACGCATTGAAAACCGCAACCTGAAGAAACAATTAGGGAAAGATAAGTTGAAAGGTCAACAGCAAATGCCGTGGGGAACATCTCGGCCAGCTGAGATATAAGAAAATCTGCGAGTGCCCCACAGTCTTATTAAGACCCCTAAGGACCTAGGAAAGCTGGGCGTTTAGCTCATAATAGTCATTTGAGGCGTCGCCGGGAGCTTCGAGAGATGGGCAGGAGAATTTACACAGGTTCAGCTGGATAGTTTTGGCTCGAGGATCCATCCATATTGGGGGACGCGCCAGTGCCAAGTCAGTCTAGCCCTAGTGGCTATTGAACGCCTTTCAAGGCTAATGGGAAAGGACCCCTAACGGTCGAGACAATCTACAGCCATCAAGGGTGTGCCTGAATCCAAATGCCCCTTGAGAAGGTGGCGTAGGAGTCGTGGCTTCAACAATGTCGCGCCTCACCGGGGAAGCAATCAATAAACTCGTATACTTGGTCGAGATGGCGGCGAAGAGCTTGTTGCGATGTCAACTGCGTGTTTTCTAAAACGGAGCTTCGGACTCAACTCTTCTTCAGGCTCCAGAACTCCATAGCCCCCTGCGGAGATCGATAGCGCCACGCTAGATCTGGGTCATTTCCCTGGTTCTGGCCTCGACGTTCTAGATGCCTGGTTTGAGCAATCGAGCCTCAATCTTGATCAAGGATCTTCGCGTCAGACTCTTTTCGGGCTAGGGTCAGCGGTTCTAGATTGAGTTGGTTGACAGCTGAGAATCTAGCACGACTCGGCGAAGCGCGAGACGCTCAATGGTTTTGCGGATGGGGCATCATTTGGCTGGTTGAGTCGTATTCATGATGGTATCCGAGGCTTTTGCTCGTAAACGTCATATTTTCGTTGTCGTTCTGTTCTTAAATTGAACTTGGAAGAAGGGAGTCGAAGCTTTCTTGACGTCAGCGCTAGGAAACACTCACGTGCTGGTCACCATCAGACGCGGAAAGGTGATGGCTCGGTGACTGAGTTAGCTACCCATCGTCTGAATCTGCTTACAAGATCCTTCTAAGCCATGTTGTTGCCCTTTGGTCATTCTATTTCCCAGCTTCGGCTGTACCACAGTCTGTCATGATTCGATAAGTTCTTGCTGTGTGCAGATTCACCTTAGTCGGTGAGTGTCTTAATACGGGCTCAACGTCATCAGATGTGGTTGAGGTGGTTTGATCGAGTACGGCACAGGGGCGTTCGACGACTAAAAGCGTAGACAAGCATAGCCTTAGATCGTCAGAACCCAATGAGGTCTCGTTTGCTTAGGGTCTTGCTTCATCGTACACTCAAGAGGCCTCAACGACCTTCCAAGTCCTTCCCTCGAGCTTAACCGCGTCGCCGAGCTTCAGATGCATATCATTATCCAAATGATCCAACAGGTCCATGACGAGCGTACATGGTAGGTTGTCGTCTCCCATCTTGAGCAGCTTAATCCACTTGCCGTCCTTGCACTCCCACCTCTCGGCTGTTATTCTACGTCCCTCCTTCAGCAATCCCTGACAGTACTGACCGTAACGGACAATAGAGCCTCGTAGCCCCCCCTCGGAATTGACTTGCAGCACGAAAGCCTTGACTTTGGCGCCAGGTTTGGTGGGCGTAGGTTCGATGTCTTGCCAGACCTCCTCGTACTCAGTCTCCTTGCCTGTAGCGGGGTTCACCATGCAGCCCTTCTCCAAAACCCTGTTTCCAGCCTGGGGGAACATATCTCCCTCATCAGTCGCATTTTCTGGTTCATTTGTTCTCGAATCGATCCAATGCTCCCACGTGGAGTGTTGGACCTTGGCTCCTTGAACCTCGCGCTCAGATGATGAAGAAGTGCCAGCTATAGCCCAATCTAATCGATCTGAAGGTAGTTTCTCTGCCGAGGGTCAGCAACTGTCCGAAGTCTTCGCATGGCCGACTCACCTTCTTCAGTCGGCCATTCTCCTTGGAACTCCTCTGGTCGTAAGAAGCGGAGGTCCACGAATCGTCGCTCCGGCGATGTGATGACCAATGTCGATGTCGGCTCGCTGACCTCGTCAGGAATCCACCGAATGGACTCTCGAAGTGAAATGCTGCCCATTCGGAATTTTATTTGTATATAAGATGGCATGCAGCGAGGTATGACGGCTCGGGGCAGTCGGGACTCAAGAGGGGTCGAGGATGTGGTTAATGAGGGGTCCAATTGGGAGTACGAGGTCAAGCTGAGCCCCCCCTAACCCCCCTGGTCTGACCTAACTCTATCCTCATTATTTATTTCCTATTTAGGACTGACCAGAACCTCTAAGATAAATGGTTGTATTTTCTAAAAATGAAATTAAAACATCGAGAAAATTACAGAAGATAGGTTAAGATCAGTTAGTATCAGGATTATAGTTAGAATTAGGGTTAGGGATAGGAATAGGGTCATTCTATGGTATATCTTCGTATCTTAGGGGTCAGGTCTGCCTCAAATAGGAAACAGGTAGTGGGGCAGGGGTCAGGTCAGGCCGGGAGAGCGGCTCAGCTTTGACCGTACACTCCCCAATTGGTTCGTTCCAAGCCAATTCCACATCGATTATAAAAAAACGAAAGCCATCTTCCCTTCAATGACTATGATTCTATCCGCTCGTAGTACCCTTGTAAGCAAGGCTATAAGATTGGCATATGGCAACGCTGACATGGTTCAGGCGCGCTGCTGTTCAGAACCCAGAATCAAGGGAGTAGCAGGATCGAGGCAACCTCTTCATCGTGGCGACTGTGATGATTCTGGCATCTCTTCTATAGGGTAATCGTCCAAAGCCTGATGAAGGAAGGATGAAGCTTATCAATGGTTTTTCAAAGGGGGAACCCAAAAGGAAAGCACAGCCGATCCTGCATGCCTCATCTGAACCCCTGATATTCAGTTAATGGCGAGGGCCCACACAGCATGGGCTTATCCTTGCCCACAGATTTAGGTATCGAAGCACCTCCATCCAACGCCGTGATATTCGACACGTCGTCTCTTCGATTTTCAATCTCGCGGGTAGAGATGGGGAAACGTGGCCGACCAAGCAGCATATGACAACCATCAGAAGAAGTATATTTGACACAGAATAATCTCAATTATATCGGCCGAGCCATCGCGTACAATCTGACTACGGCATCCTCTTATACTAGTTCGCTGTCTTCCCATTCGCGGGCTTCATCGCCGTCTTTTTGTCTTAACCACCACGTCTTAAACACCATGTCTTTCGAATAAACAATCGTACGCTCTTTCATTCACCCGGTCGAAGCACAATCGCCGACTTTCCTACACCATAACACGACGCCCGAACCATGTATGAAACACGACAAGTTGGAAACTCCAGTGTTGCCACATGTGCCGTTTCCCTCTGTTGCTGTTGAATAGTTGATACTGATAACGCAGATGTTGAAAGTTAGATGGCCCAGCTGCCTCTTCGCTCACGAACACCCCATCCAGAGGGTTCTAGGTTGTCTAGATCCGGGTGCTGCCGGGCCCACTCCTTGATGTACATTGCCAAGGCTTTCCATCTAGGACATCGTTGATCCCTAGGTGTCGAGTTATCCTCCTCTAACAAGTGACCCTTGGCCAACAGCGTTTCGTCGTCCATTGCCAAATCCAGTTTGCTTATCCGGCTGATCTTGGAAAGCTCGTCGTCGTACGCCCGCGCAGTTGCCGGGTATCCCAACGACAGGTAGTTGTATACCTGTGTGACAAAGCCATCGTCAAACTCTTGCTCAATCTTCTCGTCCAGCTCAGCCATGACCTTTTCCTTCTGGAGTCGCTCTTCAATCCCGTGCAACATGTGGAGACCCTTGGGCTCACCGCTTCGGACCCGGTGCTCGACACTGGGAGTCCTGCTATGAGACGGTCCCGAAGGCATCGAAAGCGGGTCGTTGGTTGGTGCATAAAAGCCCCAATGCATTCCGTCGTTCTCTTCACCGGGTGTAGCCGGCGGCTTAGGGGTCGCCAGCATCGGTGGGGCATGCAGGTCGGCCGGGGCCAAGGGGCCCTCGTCGGATGTCGACCGGAAGCAGTAGCCTCGCCATAGTCCTCCCTCACCCGAAAGATCCCGGTTCTTCTCCACGGTGTCTTTGGCGTTGAAGAGGTGATCTGGTTCGAGCTTGGTCTGCTTGGGCGACGGACACCTCCGGAATTTGAGATCCTTTCCAAGCATGGGGGGAGACACTTGCTTCTTCCGTTCCTGAAACCTGCTCGCTGCCGGCTTATACCCCAAACCTCCGAGGGGACGTCCAAAGGGGCTGTGGTTACGAAAACCGCCCGTGTCGGGTGGGATTTGACCGGGCCTGGCGAATGGTATATCCATGGGTTTGGTGGTTGGCACGGGGGGGATAAATGGCATCGGAGATTCCCCAATCGGCCGGGATGGTGCAGGAGCCGGTTGGGCGGGCTTATCTTTCGAGGGAGCCGGTGTGTATGGGTCGGATTGGATGAGCGGCATGAGTGATTCTCCAATAGGACCCAAGGCGCCCGGCAACGACTCCTTTCTGTCGGTGCGGGACGGCCGCTTACTGGTTGTGATCCACATCGGATCCGGAGGGGCATCCAGGTCCATCTTGTCAAGATAGGAGTCCGTCCGGTTCACGCCCGACTCCTCCTCTTCCTCCTCCCTCCCCTGCTTCTCCGGCTCCTCATCCACAGCCATTTCATCTTGCTCGTGGGCATGATGCTCCGCATGCTCTTGCATGTGCTTATGCCACCAATTCATGCCCAAATTGGACGATTGCCGTCGAGGCTTCGTAGAGTAGCCTTCTTGGGGAGACGGGGCCTCGGGGGATTCGTCACTCTCAGAACTCTCGCGGAAGTAGAAATGGTCTACGCCCGGCTCACGGGCTCGACTGTTGGGGAATGCCATGAGGGCGACCTCCTGCATCTGCCGTTCCGCCTCCTTGGCCGCCAGTTCTAGCAAATACTCCTTGACGCCCTCATCCTCGGTCTCGCGCCTCGTGGGCGGCATTGGCCCGTCGTGCTCCTCATCCCAGCGCCGTCGTCCCCTATGCTTGGTGGCTGTATAAATGTTCCTGGTGTAGGGGGTAATGTCGGTCTTGTCGGCAGGTCTGGTTGCAGGCCCCTTATCTCCAACTCTCCGAGACCGCCTCGACGTTTCGATAAGCTGAGGAGCGAACCTCCTTCTCGGTCTTGGTAGCTCCATGGACTGGGCAGAAGGGGATCGCGGGGAGGGTTCGGGGGTGAGCTCGGGATTGGGACCGATCTGTTTCTTTTGCGGCTGGTCATTGGCCTTCTTGCTCGTCTTGAAACTGGTCTCGATAGGAACGGGGGCGAACCGTCGCCGAGGCTGCTCTGGCCCGGCCATGATGGCGGATGATGGGCGGCTTCTGTTGAGGGACTCGTGACAGGAAAGGAAGCAGTGGAGGGGCAGAGGGTGACAAAATTAAAAGTCGTTTTTTGTCAGGTTGGAAGGAAAACAAGCGAGAGTGGCAGAGAACAGAAAACCGACGAAGAGAACTGCAGAAAATGCCTATTAAAGGATGGTAGCTCCAAGCCCTGGCGCAAGACGAAAGCAGAAAACAAAACGTCGACCAAGGGAGAGACGACAATGACCCAAGATGGTTGTTGTTGGAAAGAGGAGAGACAAGAGTCCCGGTCAGCCAGCGGGGCGGAGCGGTAACCCAGCAAGAAGACTACCTAAGGTACCTGGGTCGGTACCTATACCTATACCTGGTTGGTACCCGCGAAGTCGCCCGTCAACGCCCGTAAGGGAGGCCAGGAATAGCCCAGCGTTCGCTCCCAGGTCGAGGCTAGTGGATAAGGAGTCCCCAGCAGTTGTAGCGGTCACAAGCCCAACCCATCGGCCGCGGCCCACTAAACAGTTCAACGAATAGCGGGAACGGCAGAGAGATCACAGGGTTACCGGACACCCAGCGGCCGGACCGAGCTAAGTGAACGGCAGGGCCTTTTTCAGGTACGAGCTCTCAATTCTGATGGTTTTGACGGCTCTGAGCCCGATTTACAGAGAGCAGATGGTGTTACAGCACGACCTGATGGCAGCCGTTTCCCAACGATGATGACAAGATTGCTTTATCGTTCTCTGCCTGCCTTCAGCGGCCACAGCGTCACCCGTGGGGCGCGTCCGTTGCGTGGCGGCGGAGTCGAGCGCTGCATCTAGTAAATGGCGACAGTGGGGGGGGGTTTGTCTTTGCGGTAGCCCGACAGTGTGTAGCGATATCTTCCATTGTTCACACTGTTAATGTATCGGCCTCCGCAGCCCGTGCTGGGCGACTTTGGTGGGGAGATGCTGGGGGTGAGTCAGGGCTCACAGTTCGAGGCCCCAAACATCGCACATGATAGACACACGTCATCATCAATATCGCTTTGATTGACCAATTCCGGGCATCAAGTTGATTATCTCGCTGAAGCTGGAAGCGTCGACTGCCACGAAGTTGGCATCACGAAGTTAGTGTCACCTCCGACGACGATTCATTTGTCGGATCGTATCAATCTCGATGACATCTCCCGTTATCGCCGTCCTCGGCCAGGGTGCTCCATCACAGCATCAGCCCCGGAGACCAACGGCGATATCGCACAACCACAGCAGCGGTCACCATCATGAAACTTGTCATCCAACACACCAACTCGTGACACTTTGATTGACACTATCAATTGAAACAAGACTACGGTACGGTAGCCGCTGCAGTCCGGCAGCCGAAGTCATGTCCCCGTTGCTAGGGTGTATCCGCCATGTTCCTGCAGGCCGGCTCACCGACAATTCTCTACCAGGTATGTATGGACTGAGTAGCGTGTCCATTGCACTGCGTTCCCCGTTCGGTCCGGTACTTGACTCGGAGTTCTCCTGGAACCTGACGATGGCCTCATCAATTCAGACTCAAGTGACTGGCCCTGGACGACCCTGGTGGATGGCGGCAGAAGTCAAGAGACTCCATCATCGGATCCGCGGCTGCCTTTCTGCATGTCTGTGTTGCATCCGTCTTGAGGATTATCCTGTTTGATCGAGGAGTCTTGTTTCTCGAGCCTCCCGATAATCCCGGCTGGCCGAGACGAGCCAAGATTCAGCGACACGAGCTGCAAAGCTCGCAAACGAAAGCAAGGTTCAAGACACGGCAGCGTGGGGGATCCGTGCGGCTGCATCTCTTTCAGCGCCTCGACGCAGGCCTTACGCCTTTTCCTACGCCCTCTCATCCTAAATCGCCCCATGCCCTCCACCTGCACACCCTCTTCGGCCAGAAGTTTAACAACCACAACACCATCTTCAATGACCGTTCTGTAACATATCCGTGTTAATTCTTGTAGGCCGTCTCTTATCGGCCGCCTCAGATTGGCGCCGTTGCCTTTCATGCATTCCGTAGGCCCTCAACCGGCTGTCTCGTGCCCCCTCGTGCAGTTCCAACTCCCCATGTCCGGGTTTTTTTGGTGCCCTGCCCCCCTCCCCCCCAAAATAAAACCCTCCCATTCGATAATTTCTCCAGGTTTCATATGCCAGCATGAACCCTTGCTTAGACACCATCCACTGCTGCAGCCACGAATGTACGTGCTGGTGACAGTGTCGAATGGGAGCGAGAATTCCCCCCGGGTTTCCTTTCCTCTCTTCGCCGCTGTGCAAGCCCGTCCTTTAACCCCGCGCTTCTGCTTATCGTGGAGGATTTAGATGTCAGCGACGAGCTGAGGCGAGATGGCACTGTATGCATCCTCTGGCGACCTTTAATGGGCATCTCGCTTCCTTATTTCGACCGGTGAACGGGCTCGATGGTTTCTCAGGCCATATCTGCAGCAACTAGCCTTCCTGAGCCATCCACTAGATATAGATGAGCAGGGTCCCCTGTCCGTCCGCCTGTAATTATTGCCACAGGGGTAACTATTCGACGAAGCATCACCTGTCCTGTGTCGTGTACACCGCTGGTCACTGAGAGATTGCTTCGATTCAGCCGACAAAGCCGACGCTGTCGATGTATGAATCGATTTCGATGCGTCAATTCAACTGTCATGTATCATTCCAGCCAGCTTTTGTATCTAGGAGCGGAGGAAAACGGTGGGCGTTTGACAGCGTGGAATCACATGCCTCCAACGTGCCTAAAGCGCCGGGAGTCATCAACCCCGAGGAGATCGTAGTGACATTCAGCGCCGGCTTTTGGACTTGCTTCCATCGTGGGCTTTCGATATCTAGAGTTCGTTATCCAGCCCCAACTGCCTTCATAGCACACTCGAGGTCCGCCCCGCGTCTCCACACGCCATGTGGTCGCGAATGCGATGGTGGGGCGACGATCCAGCTCCAACCTAAACCCAATCTTCGACTGGAATGCATTGGTTCGAGAGTCGCGGCCATTTCGAACAATGGAGATGTCGAGATCAGATTAGTCGAGCCCTCGTTTTCCCGGCCGACCTTGAGATTGCCAAATCCGCCACATTCTGTGTGTCGAACTCTTGACATCTTACATGGCATTACCAGAACCTGCAATCTCTTCTCACGCGTCCTAAAAGCCTAATTCAACGCATCTGCACGTAGGGACTCATCCGTCCGCTAGCCAAACTCAATTGCGAGGCGTCAAGGTAACCGTGTGGCGACAACAAAGTTTTCCTGGCGCTGTAAGACGTCGTATTGCCATCGTCAACGCTAACTCATCTTGCCTGGCATCCCTGGGGTCGTAACCACGGAACCTGCATGCGCGTTGCCGTGTTTCGCCCTCGGCCAGCCCTTGAATGCTTTCGAGTTAATGCAGCGGAAATACCGTAGTCGGCATGAAGCTTCGACACTTGAATTATGCGACATCGTCATTGGTGTTGGAACTTTTTCCCTTTTAAAGCCAGAATTGCGTCATATGTGTTTCGTCCGTGGTCGAACTACTCACACAATCACAAAGTTTTGGCCCGAGTCTTTGAGCATTTGAACCCATCTTCGATCCGACTGCGTGTCGGCATCAGACCCGATCCACATAGTCTGCAATGTATCGAAAGCGGTCCTAAGGAATCCCCAAGGGCAATGCTCGACGATTTGTTTAAATCGTTCAAATGCCCACGTCCTAATCTCGGGATCCGTCACACTGGCACATAAGACAAAGGTCTGCCATGGAGTTGCTTTGTAGTTTGCATCGCTGGGAGGGATAAAGGTAAGGTGGTGGTAAATGCCCTCGCAAAGTTCTTCCACGGTAGTAGAAACAAGGATCGAGGGCAGTGGAATAGCTTGAAGGATGTAGAGACAAACGGTGAGTCGGTGAGCTGAGCCTACATGAATTCGGCTCTCGATAGGGATACTCTGAAAGCATGGGATGTTCCGAATAGTGCACGCCCAGACGTGAACGTCTACGGCCAGTGCTCGCTCAACTAGCCGGGCCGCCGCTTCTGCCACGTCCACAACAGGATCAGAGCAGTTGCTAGATAGAGCAGTAGCCTCAAGCAGGATCTGAAGAATCTCAGGCGGACAGCAGAGGTACTGGTTTGCTGATGTACGCTTCAGGATAGAGGAGAACTCGTCAGAATGAAAGTATGACCTCTCGATATGGACCGAAGGCCTGAATGCAGATGATAAGACGTAATATCTAGCGATGATTAACTAAGTTGGCTCATGTAGAAGAAGGAACTTACATAAGGCAATCCGCCATTACATAGTCTCGTAACGCGGTAGCATGCTCGCCCGCCGGCTTCAACGCCGCCATAACTCTCCCAGCGCCCTCTAAATGTGCCATCCAGCCCTCTCTACCTGACTCGATCAACTCGATGTTGATGAAGAACAGAACAGCTGCCAGAATGACGTCTCCGTCGACGCTTCCCACATCGTTGACAGCCGCGCATAGGAGTTTCAAAGCAGCTTGTTTAGCGGTCAGTGCATCTACAAGCGCACGGGAAGCATCGTCGCGATTGTGGGGAGACGAGATCCGAGTGAGATTTGACATGTGGACCGCAGAAACGGCTACAAGGGTGTGAAAAAGGAGAGGATGAGCTTTGGTCAGAGGGAGAAGCTCGCGGAAGGGATTGCGGTTGGGCAGGTCATATGAGACCAAGTCAAGGCATAGCCGAGAAGAAACTAGTCTGGTCAGTGAAGAGACACAAACTCTACTCGGAGGGGATTTACAATATGAAAGATAGCGGCGATATGGGGCTTCTACGTCCTGGAAGAGAGGATCCACGAGAATGCGAGGCGACAGTGGCCGTTGAGCCTCAGGTGAAGCCCCAGGTGAAGCCTTCGTTCGGAACATAGTCATAGTTCCGCTCGCCAGTTTGCCGCGGCTGGCAACCCCATCCGTCCATCGAAAGAGCTTGTCGTACCCAAGACATTCTTGGCCCGATTTTCTGCATTTTTGGCAGTTGGGATATGCACGATCACAAGTGACGCGACGTCGGCGACAGGTGTGGCACGGCTTTGATGGCTCGTTGCTTTTGATAATTAAGGCTGAACTCGTCATTGCGGAGCCCTCGCAGCCCAGATCTGCCAAGCACGTTTCCAAACCCCCGGTATTGAGTCTCAGTGCCGTTGAATCCACGTGTTGCTTTGTGAGATGTCTTTTTCTCCAAACGTTTTGGTAGATTGTAATACGATGAAATCGAGAAAATGACAACCGGACCGGCCATCTCTAGTTTGTCAGCGCTGGAACCAAACCTAAAAAGGCAGCCAAGACGCAACTTGATGGCCGCCAGCATCCACTTGTATACGTCCTTGAGTGATGGAAAGTCAAGGCTTAATGACGACCGAACTGGAGCCGCGGGGGCCTATGATGGAGCTTTGCCGGCGATGGCTTTGGAATCGGCTAGAAAACCCAGGGAATAAAGTCGAGAATTATCCCCAATGCTTCGTTGGCAAGTCAAGACGCCTGCTAAAAAGGATCATGGATCCTCGAGACACGGAACAAACAGCCGGGTCCAGCCCCAGAGGCCCGGGACATGACGTCGAATTTCTTGGTCGGCGGCGGCCCCCGGTCTTTTCTTCACGGTGGTCTGAGTTTGGGTTTTGCTTCGCTCTCCTAGGATCCATGTTGATGGCGGTGAGTTGTCTCTGGCTATATCGGAAAACCACCCTGACGTCTGCAGGAATACTTCATTAGTGGTTTCTCAATCATCCTTCCACACTTGGCAATAGAGCTCAGCATACCCCAAGCATCCCAAACATGGCCATCAGGTGTCTTCTCACTGGTCACAGGAGCCTTCCTCCTCCCGTTCGGTCGATTGGGCGACATGTATGGCGGCTATCTGCTCTTCAATACTGGGATAGCCTGGTTCCTCATTTGGTCCCTGGTTGCCGGCTTCAGTCAGAACTATCTGATGCTAATCTTCTGCCGCGCCCTGCAAGGCTTGGGGTCCGCAGCCTACCTCCCAGGCGGCGTGATGCTTCTCGGTAAGCATTACCGGCCCGGGCCACGCAAGAACCTAGTCTTTGCGTTGTATGGGGCCTTCGCGCCGCTAGGCTTCTTCGCGGGAATCTTTATGGGAGGCGTTACCGGTCAGTTTCTCACTTGGAGATGGTATTTCTTCCTTGGAACAATCTTGCTGGCCGTAGTTGCCGTGTCCTCGTTCCTAGCCATCCCTTATGACTTCCAAGACAAGCGTCCAGGTGATATCCGGATGGACTGGTGGGGAGTTGCAACCATTGTACCTGGCTTGCTGCTTGTTGTATATGCCATCACCGATAGCTCGCATGCTCCACATGGTTGGGCGACGCCATACATCATTGCGACATTGGTCATTGGTGTCGTTTTCCTCGGTGTCGCTTGGTACGTTGAGGGTCGTGTGGCGTCAAATCCACTACTCCCAGGGGATCTGTTCGCTCCCAAATACATGAAGCGATTTATGGCGGCGCTCTTCATGTTATATGGTACCTTCGGCCTCTTCTTGTTCTATTCGAGCTTCTATATCGAATTGGTAGTGCACAAGCCGCCGCTTCTGACAGCCGCTTGGTATATCCCTATGATTGTTGGTGGACTCATCATTGGCACAGTCGGCGGCTTCACGCTACACCTGCTTCCGGGACGGATATTGCTCGTCATCTCAGGGGTCGCCAATCTCCTGTGTGTGTTGTTTTTTGCCATCATGCCTGAGGACCCAAACTATTGGGCCTATGTGTTTCCGTCCATGATTTGCGCGACACTGGGCATCGATATTACCTTTACGGTCAGCAACGTCTTCATCACTACCAATCTCCCGGGCTATCGCCAGGGTCTGGCAGGGGCTTTGATCAACAGCTTGTTATTCCTCGGCATCAGCTTCTTCCTCGGCATCGGAGATGTTGTCGTCGAACAAACCAGTCATCTTGGGCTGAAACAGAGTTACAAGGCAGCATTTTGGCTTGCAGTCGGGGTTGCTGCAGTACCAATCGTACTTTACACTTTCCTCAAGATTGGAAGTGCAAAAAGCGATCTGACGGTCGAGGAACGTCAGCAGCTTGAGGCTGAGACACGGGCTGCTCGGGAGGCTGAGCAGGGGGGGGGG
>JAMYIC010001864.1:36578-50712 GCA_024112705.1 Microcera coccophila
TGCATTCGCAAGAAGCAAGGATCTGGGGGGGATTCAACAGAAAAAGATGGAACAGACGGAAGATTTCAACCACCGAGGTCAAGGGTGACGGCCAAGGTTGAGGAGGGATATCTCCTGGATTCAATCCTCAGGCAACTCGATGCGTTATGTAAGCAGCACTTGGCCTACGATGCCCTCATGGAATGGAAGGTACAACAAACACGCCAGCGCCAAGGCCAATGTCAAGGCGGTACAGCCCACAGGGATAACAAATGTTAAATTCCGCAGTTTTTACATCGTGAATCACTACAGAAAAGAAGTATATATACCTTAATCATAGGTAGTATTTAGTTTGAAGATAAGTAGTGCAACTTTATACTGATCCGCGGGGCTTGTACATGAGCTAACATTTGTTATCCCTGTGGGCTGTAGGCCTTTAAGACCAACTTTAATACAAAATGAGTCCGAAATGCCCCCTATGCCTGACTTCTCCCCAAACGCCTCACCAACCGTTGTTTGACAGGGATGAAATGCCGGTCACTTCTCAATGGCTCTCGGCAGATGAGCAACGTGTTTCTGTGCAACGGTGGCTTGTTCCTCGGTTGAATTGGCAGAGATTCTTACACTGTCACTAGTCTCAGAATGTCTCGGGAGCCATGAGCTGCAGGTGGCTGTTCCCGACTGTGGCCCCTGCGGAATTGAGCGTGCCGATCATTCGATTAAAATGAGGCCTCAATGATGAGATAACAGCCGAGACAGGACAAGATAACATCGGTCCAGACCACGTTTGACGATGGATCATACCGCACCGACCGAAGAGGCCTCTATGGTCTCGGCAGTGGGAAAGCAACCCAGCAATCGACGTCAAGCCTTATCAATTTCGGGCGCCATGACCAAAAGAGACCTATAGGAACGACCCGACGGGGAAGCCAGCCAGGGTTCAAACCTTGGAACGGAGCAAAGCGTGCTAAGAACGGCGTGGTCGAGGGAGCCAAACCAAAATAGATTAGCGTCAGGCTTGATACTTGTTCTTGGGGAGCTTTCAGGATGGGTGCCGAGCGAGGGGATTGGACAAAGGAAACATGGCTGTCTCAACCTTCGATATCTGGGGTTTGGGCCACGATCTGGGGAATCGGAGGTCAAGAGCTGATACGGAAGACCGAAGGTCCAGACGCGAAAGGGGACGAGAAGAAATCGAAGGATACCAAAACCGCCTCCCCAGCATCCAATGACATTCTTAGTGGCTTCTTGACGGTTTGCCGGAAGCTAGCGAGTCGGGAGGATCCATTGCAGGATGCCAGGAGCAAGCATTGAGTTTTGGACTGTTGAGGAAAGGATCCGATCCATGTCAGTCCAACCAACCTTGGAGGTACCCTCTCGCAGTATTATCGGTGGGGAGGGCGACGGACGCTGGTAATCTCTCGCTTTGCGTTCGAAAGCAGGCTGTTGGTCAAGCCACAGTCGGGCCAAGCCATTACTCGCAGGAGGCATGCATCATCGAGGCTCATCCCGACACTGACTCTACGTCTATCAAAATGAGGACGGCGCACAGAGTAGGGAGGACAAGAGTGGGTTTAGCTCGGTCAATAAGCGTTCAGCTGTTTATCCAACAGTTTCCTCTTGTTTACATGACCTCCGCCTTCACCTCTGGATTCACCATCAGCATCAGCATTCCCCCTGCTCTTTCACCACTCCCTGGCCCTGGCCGACAACATCTCAACCTCGCCCGACTCCAAACGTCGGCTCCGGACCTCACAGCTATCTATCCGAGGTGCATCTCTGCTGTGCCCCCTTCACTTTTTCATCCAGACACCAGACGAGCGTTGTGCTTCCTGTCTTCCCACCCTGTGGCACGAAGTACCTGATCCCGGGTCGCAGAACACCAGGGAACCTTGTGCGACTGGCCTGAGGCGACAGATCCCTCTCTGTATGTAACATCTGGGACCTTGTCCTTGTCACTCGGCAGAGTCTGTGCTAGTATTTGTTTGAATTTTCCCCTTCCAACCGTTTGTTTGCTGTCGAAGAGGGTACTTTCCTGCCGGTTCAAGCATCTCCCTGTTTCGTTTTGATCTTGAATTTTTTTGCAACGAGTTCCTTCCACCATCGACGGTTTTTTCGACGGCACCATCCAACTCGACCAACTTCGACCTCCCACCAAACAACTGAGCGAACAAAGGGGCGCAACACCACTACGCGACTCTAGAAGCACACGCGACTAGTCCTGATACCGGTATCATGGGGTTGTGCTGACCCGTGACCCCTTCCGAGCTTATCATCTAAGCCTGATTTCTTAGACTTCGCCAATTCAAGCCAATCTATGTCTCCGCCCCGCGAAGCTGGCTGAGCTATCTCTATCTTCGCCCGCTATCCGCCGAGCTGAACGTCCCCCAAGCCCGAAGCAGAGTTCGAAAACAACGGTCCATTCCTCGCTGGCGCGGAATCGCAAAAAGGGTGTGACCCAACGCTGTAACAATGGCTCTACACGACCATGTAGCGTCACCCGACAGCTGCACAGGAAACCTCCACGACGAGGATCCTGCCAGAAGACACCTCGATGCTCTCTCCTCCCCAGCCACAACTCCTCTCACGACGAGCTTCGACTCTGCTCCTTTTCTATCGCTTGCCGAACAGAGCTTTACGCCTCTCAGCAACTTTGACGACTCATACGACTATTCAGAGAAGACTGGTGGTGAGGTCGAGGTCGGTGGCGGCAAGCCGACCGTGGCGCCCATGGTCCAATCCGCAACGCTGGAACAGGCCCCTGTAGGTGCCGACGGGGGTGCCTCCAGCACGCTCAGCGCATGCAGCGACGTTCCTCAAGCATCAGCCACCGCAAAATCAATGCCTACCGAATCAAGTCTCCGAGACCGAATTCACTACTACGAGCGCTTCAAAGGCCGCTCAAATCACACCTTGGGATCCCGTCAACCACCCAGCGAAGGTCGTATGAACGTTGGCGACCATGATCCGCCATCCCCTTTCCATAAAAAGCCCCAAGACAGCGCATCGGCCAAGGGTCCTAGACACGAGGGTCCATCGCTGGACCGCCCTAGCGCCCCCCGGAGCACCGCCGACAACGCCTCACCTTCCCCTAAGAGCGCCCTGCACGGCCACAGCTTGGGTCAGCATGCACACGACAACCTCTCCACGTCTCCTTTGTCCGCCTCTGACTTCCCGCCTCCTTTGCGAACCAATAGCGTGCAGCCCGAGACGCTGTTTGCGCAGCCGCAATCAAGAAATATTGTCGGGGCCATCTCGAAGTGTGGATTGCTGCCTCTGCAGCACCCGACTCCTGAACTCAACGCTCGATCAGGTGCATACATAGGGAACGTTGCCCAGCTCGAAGCCACCGCCGAGAGGTTGTCCCTGACCAGCTCCATTGAGGATGCCATCAGAGACCTGAACGCTGAATTGAAACGAACCGAGAGCCGAAAATCGTCACTCCTCGCAGCAAACCTCAAAGTCAATTCGGCCGACGACTATTCCCAACTTCCGCCTCTGAAGCGCCACCTCTCAACATCCTCCTCCATCCTCTCGACGAACATTGCAGCGCGTCAGGGCGGCTATTCACCGGCTGGGTATGTCATGTCCCCCAGTCATTCTTTGACTGGCAGACTTCGATCAGCATCGAAAAATTCAAACGGCCGATCGGAGATTGACATCGATTCAATCCTTTCGCGACACGGCCCTGGAAAGGCTTCTCAGAGAAGTGTCCGATCCACCAAGCTGTCTTTGGCAGAAATATCCGAGATGGAGCCCATAGCCCTGACCCAGGAAGTACTCGACAAAGCAGACAAGCAGCCGTTGAAGAACGAGGAGAACGATTCCCTCCTTCCCCCCGAACTGAAGGACGCCAATATGCCGGCGACGGACATGTTCCATAACATGATGGGTCATGACGATTTTATGGAAAATCCAAGGCCTGATTCTGACGTTGCCGACCCAAATGACCACCTTGTTCAGGATTCGCCTCAAAGGCCGGGCAGCTCTGGTTCTGTCAATACCTTTCAACAGTGTCAAGACGCCTTTGGGGACTTTGATGGAGTGCATTGGATGCCTGAACATGATCAGGATCCCTATGTTCTTCCGGGGGACCCTCAAATTCCACCGCCTCGGATGCCACAACCTAGAATGACCCGACCACAATCCTATCTCGATCCTGAAACTGGCCAGACGATGCTCTTCTATCCGGCTCGGGTACCTGCGATGCTCAACCTTCCTCCAAAGTTGTCAAACAAGCCCAAAGCATCTGAGAGGAACAACCGACGATCTCAGGTGCTCAGCGTCATGATGGATAACAGACAATCTCACGTGCTTGACCGAAAGAGTAGTTTGCCCGACGGCGCTCGTGACTCATGGCTACCCGACCCCCTCGCTGGTCATCGGGAATCGTTTGCTGCTTTGTCGTCGGATCATCTTGCGCTTGATAGAGGGATCCACAACGACGAAAATGAAAAACCAGAGGTTCGACCCGTGGCCGAGCCAGAGCCTGAGACACTGAGGCGCCCCCAACGAATTTCTCGAACGGATCCAGAGAAACAAAAGTCAAGAATGTCACGTCTCGAGAATTTACCACCTCAACTACGTGCAAGCGCCTATTTTGACCTTCCTGATTCGAATGCCCCAGAAATCGAGGTCAAAGACGGATCAGCTATGGCGACTCTCGATAGTATTCTTGATGCTTCTGCACACGCTCCTGTCAGTGCGTTTACAGATCATAACTACGCGGGCAGGCTCGGATCGGAAGTCTACGGAAAGGAGAAGAAGCGCGCGTCAATGGCACCTACAGCCATGCTGCGGACATCCGTTGAAGATAAGGGTCATAAGAAGCGATCTTCTTTCAATTGGCTCGGAAAACGACACAGCCATACCAGCGATGAGAGGGCCCGTCGAGATTCGGTGTCCGACCATGGTCTCGGCCCGATCAATGCGGACGCCCAAGCCACTGAGCATGAGGCTTTGACGGGCAGTGACGGCAGTTCCCGTGTAATACGAGTCGATGTTGACGGCCCTGAAGAGGAGGAGGAGGAGGAAGACATGGACGAAGACGTTTTCCACGGGCCTCCAACAACGCTCCTCGCTGAGCTTCAGCTTCGTAAGGAACGACAGAAGCAGCGTACTCAGATGAACTTCCCCAACGGAATGCACGCAACTCTCCTTGAGATGGACGCTGTTGCAGAAACTGAGCGAAAGAAGAGAACGGGCAAGCGAGTCAATCTGGCATGGGAGGACGTCGATGCACACATTGCTCAAAACGACTCCGACGATGAAGATGTCCCCCTGGCGTTCATACAAGCCAGAAGTCAGGGCGCTCAAAACATCATGGATGTGCAGCGGCCAATTGGTCTGATGGAGCGCCGTGAAATGGAGGACAACGAACCTCTCAGCCATCGCCGGGCACGGTTAGCAGGATTGGATCCAAGGGCTCTCATGGTCAACAAGCGTCCGAGCATGATAAGTCTACAACACTCTTATGGCAGCCAGCCCCCACCATCACCTGGCGAGCTTGCCGGCCCGGATGAGGTGGAATTCGAAGGAGAGACGCTTGGCGAAAGGAGGCGGCGTCTTGCCGCCAAAGATGCCGCTGAGAATCTTCTTCCAAAGGCGCGACCAGTCAGCAGCGTCTTTTCAGCGGAGCTCCTCAGCCAATTTGGTGATCTCGACGACAAGAAAAAAAAGAGGGAGGAGGAAGAAAAGGACACTACTACTCCAAAGGCAGGCGAAGAGGAAACGCTCGGTCAACGTCGCCGCCGACTTCAAGCTGAACGAGAAGCTCGCGACCGTGAGATGGGCTTCAATCTGAATAGCGCGCCATCCCCTGTTGCTCCAAGACGCCTGAATATGGCCGACGTCTTGGCCGCCCATCCTAGGAGAGAGGCCGATATCCGAGCACAAGAGGAGACGCGAAATGCTGGACATGAGAGTTACCTCGCCAGAGAACGAGACGCCAAGATGGCGGCTATGAGAGCCCACATGCCAACCAGCCTCCACGGCCCAAATCTCGTCCGCTCCGGCGGGTACCAGAGCGGTGCCTTCAACGATGGCAGGGGAGGTTTGGGTCCCCAAGCCGCTCGATCCTCCCCCGCACTTAATCAGGTCTACGCTGCTGGCAACTGCCAAAACCGCGCGAGTGCCGTCTTTTCTACATACGGAGCTCCGGTCCAGCCTTACGGCTCTGCGACCAACCTCGGGGTTGTGAATGCCATGGGGTACAATGGCGTGAGCACGTTATCTCCCTACGGCGGCGCAATGAACGCCTATGGTGGAGGCATGATGCAGCAAGGTATGCAGATGCCTACAAACGGCGGATCAATGGACAGAGTGGAACAGTGGCGACAAGGCGTCCTGCCATGAGTTCTGTCCATCGGCTCGGATATCATTTCAATCGATGCGATAGACTGGCGTTGAGGAAAGGAAGATACTTGTACGATCCTTGCCATAAGGGGCAATGATTTGTATCAGATTGGTGCTTTTGGGATACGAAGAATCATGACCTTGCATGGCGCGGCGCTGAAATAATTGTATACTTTTAATCGGGAATTGACGCGAGTGTAGACTTAGCTGGCCATGTTTATAATAGAGAAAGAATACATTCCAAGTATAACGTCATCAACGGACTCAGGTCATGGTGGGAGGTATCAGCTCGTTATTGCAAAAACCGTCTACATACAAACCAACGCCGTATTCAACCAGTACATATTCCTCATCTTCTTTTCCCAAAAATTCCTGTTTTCAATACTTTGGCCGGCGGCGCGGCGTCTACGTCACTCTCTTCCTCCTCGCCCATCGACTCATCGACATCGTCGTGATCTACCTCATCCTCATCCAAGGACTCCTCTCCGGCCTCACCGTCAGATTCTTCAGCACCCGAGGAAGCATCTTCATCGGAGGAAGAGCCGATGATGCCGTTAGGCATGGGAATGTCGTCTTCGGAGCCAGGTACAGGCCGACTATGTATAAGGTCGTCGCCTTCAACCCAGATGACATCCTCGTCATCTGAAGCGTCGTCGTGCTTCGCCGAGCCGCGTTGCATTTTTCTTCGGAGATCCATCTGTCCTTCTAGCATATCCAGCTTACCCTTCAGTGCAAGGAGACTATTAAGACCCCTGGCTCGCTCCGCCAAGACCTTTTGCAACCCAGCAAGATTCTGGATGACCTTTGACTGAGATGCTAATGCGCCGCCGTGAGCGACAAGAGTCCACTGTACCCACGTCATGAGGTTTCCCGCACGACCTGGTCGACGATACAACCGCGCAGCAAGCTTTCCAAGGAGAACGCTCGCCAGACTGCTATCGAGGCGCTCAATAGTGTTGCGGATGGTGAGAAGGTCAGTGGTGTGCAGGCATGACTCGAGGAGGTCAACGTCGTCAGTTCGGAGGGCCTGGGAGAGGACTGTGGTGAGGGATTGATGAGAGGGTGGGACAATGGCGCTGCGGGTGGGTTGAGCGACGGCGTTGTGTGCTGATGAGTTCAAGAGGGCGGGGACGTCGATGGCTTCCGTTTCTGCACGGAGGAGTTCCCCAAACGAAGGAGATGTCGGGTCGTCTTCGTCCTCTTCGTTGGGCGAGGGCTTGGGCGGTGAGAGCAAGCTGTGGGTTGCCTTGGCAGCTTTTAACCTCGTATCCTTCTCGCCGTTGATATCAACCTTCTCGTCTTCAATATCCTCCACATCCGAAATATCTTCGTCGCTGTCGGCATCAGAAGAAATTTCGATGGCCTCGACATGAGAGCTCTGCACCATGTCCGGGCCTGCGATTGAGGTACGTGATTCGTCGATAATAGCCTTGTTGGGAATTCGGGCTGAAGCCTTGACTATTGGTGTCGCCAATTTGGCCGGCGCTTTTCGCTTTGCTGACATCGTCATGGAGGCGTATCAGAAATATGAATATTGACTGAGATGAATAAGTAGAACGACTTTGCGGTCGTCTCTATTCTTGTTGGTATGAGAAATGAATGTTGCCCTCGGCCTTATCACCGCCAAGTTACTCTGAAAATTTCACGATACAATCTTGAAGCGGGCGAACTTTTTTTTAGACGGATTGCTTAACATGGAGCTGTTCCCCACACGGAAGCCGGACAATGGATGAGCTAAGCGGGAAGATATGGTTCACGTGTCGAATCACATGGAGATAGCAGGCGATAGATAGAGCTTACGGTGGTGAGTCATCTAAGTTCGGCTTACTACGTAGTATGAGGCTAGGCTAGGGAGCCCAGCGTATCAGGGATCAGGATACAGGCTGTCCGGAAAGGCTGTTTTCATTAATCCGTAGAAGGAGCGGGAACTTCGCGGCTGCCTTAGGCTTTAAATTTCAAGATGTAAGAGATATTTTGATTGGTGGAGCGCACTGTCTCAGAATCTGATTCGCTTAGAATAGGATCATTTTGAAACTAGAGATTGGATGTAAACGGCACTTTCGCGATGCGCCAGGTAACCAGGGTCTAGAAAACCCGGAACCAGCAGATATAGAGTTGTTTCTCGGCGATGGAAATGTCCTAGAAACATATCGTACTTCTTATTTGATCACCTATTGAAGTTTGCGCCACGGTTGACGCCACAGAGACTAGAACTCGCCTTAGACCTCGTTTACTAGGTGCCCCTTTATAAGGATTACTTCGCTTGTAGTCTACGAGACTTTGCATACGACGCGTCGCGTCTGAAATTGAATCCTGAAGATTCCATTTAAGACGAGACAGTCCTTCGGGGCGATTTATATCAATCTCGCTCTCGTACTCGGTTTATTTTTCTTAATGAGAAAAGCCTTACACTCTTCTAGAAGTCTTTGCTCCGAAGAACCACGCCTTAATGCCATATTTTATAAACACCCTCCTAATATTTTACCGTGTAAGAGGCAACCATCACTCAAGAGAGGCCTTACTCCTACCAATCTCAAAGAACTGTTACAAAGTTGACGATTTTGCCCCACAAGAGATGGACACAAGAGCATATTATTTACTCCAGTCACCTGCATCAGAAATTTCACAAAGGATGCCCTCTTTCTTAGCCCTGCTTCCTTCCCGCTGTAATCCGTGCCTCTCAGCCTTCCTCCATCCCGATTTCAGCCACCCGAGCGAGCGCAAAGTGCACAATGCACAGACCACTTCGCTATGCTCATCGCTCGGACAACTAAATTTTCTTCTCCCCTTCCCTCTCCATGCCCCGATAACTCCAAATCAACGGCTCAGCGGAGTTTGCCTTCTTCTCTCATAAATACCAGCGCGCCTCCGACGGCGCAAAATTCACTGACGTGCACGCGCTTTTCCCTCACAGGCTCCGCCCAGCTCCGAAGTTTCTCCCTCGCATCCTAAAACGTTTCCCCCCCCAAAAATAAAGAGAAGGTACCTCTCACCCTTCCTTTCCCTTCCCCAAAAATCTGCCAATCCTGCCGCAACAGCGCAACTTCCTCTTTCTGCGCCAACGCCCGCCATTCGACCAACCACCGTTGCTGGCGATCCCAGTCTCGGCCGTCGAGTGCGACCAACCACCAGAAGAATTTCCATCAATTCCGCGCTGGGCTTTTTTTTTTTGGCTCTTATTTCCATGTTCATTGTTTAAGCTTCTATTGTTGTATGACTTACTTATCCCTTTTGAGAGAATAGGTCTCTTTAATCAATAATACCTTTTTGCGACCCCGACTCTTGCCCGCTCGACACCTTTGGCTTAAGCCTCGAGCGCATCACGACTTTGACCATCGCGACCAGCTGTCTGCCGGCTAGTGTCATTCTAACTTACTCTCTCACCTTCACCGTTCACCTTCTCACCTCTTCTTATCATTCTTCGCCTTTTTCCATCACCATCGCCATCCTCGCTCGCACTCGGCCTCTCAGTCGCACTACGACCGGTTTTCATCTTCCCGTCGCATTTCAGCCAGTACGACCTCGGCCTTCTTCTGTTTGCGCCGCTGCCTTCCGTCTCATTTCCTATCCGCGCTGCGCAGCTGCCGGCTACACACTTGCCTGCTTCATAAGAGTGACTACACCCCCACCACTCTTTTTCCGCGTTGCGATCTCAAACTTGACCCTTTTATCATCCCGTCGCAACTTGCATCGTGCATCCCGCATCGCGCATCCGATCGCATCGCCTCGCTTACGCGCATCATCTCCATCTCATTGATGTCGCGACTCACCGACTAAATTAATTTCGACATCGGCGCACCGTTCGCAAATGGCCATCATGGCTTCACCTAACCCAGACGGTTCTACGGATGCGAAGTCGCGCGACTCGGTACCCGACACGGAACAAAAGCCTGAGCTCAACGGGTAAGTCCCCCTCTTTGGTTCTGTTTGCGTCCGTATTCGCGACCTCTTGGCGCGTTTGCTGCATCTTGCCGTTTCGGCCAAACACTGACGCGTTTGTGTCTTCAGCCATGCACCCACCGTCGATTCCAAGGTCGAGTCTGAGTCGCCCAAGGTCAATGGCAGTACAAAGGAGGAGGAAAAGCATGTCAATGGCGTGACAAAAGATGTCAAGATGGAACAGTCGGAAGAAGACAAGCCCTCTGCGTCGCCAACCAAGGAAACTTCGACAAAGGCAGACGCAGAGGAAGCAACGCTGAATTCTGAAGAGCCTCCCCATAAGCCAACAGAAGATGTGGAAATGTCAGATGTAAACGACAGCGCCAAGCTTGCAGAGGGCATCCCTACCTCTCCCGAGTCAAAACCTATCGGTGACACTCTCAAAGATTCAGAAATGACTGATAAACCTATTGAGGATTCTGCACCTGAAAGGATCAACGGCACCACCGAAACTGCCGAGAACACCGATGCCCCCTTGTCCTCTCCCCCTCTCCCCCCATCCGAGGTCGATTTGCAGCCGGCCAGCCTGTCGCAGTTAGCCATCGAGTCAGAAACGGGATTCAAACCCTCGATCGAGGTCGCCATGAAGGATGCACCAGGCTCTGACTCAGCTCCCACTGCCAAGGTCGCTCGTGAACGCGAAGACGATGGTGTCGATGAGCCTGCCCCAAAGCGCGCCCGTACAGAGCCCAGGGAGGACGAACCTGCCACCGCTGAACTTGCTTCCTCCTCGGCGCCCGCAGATGCTCCTTCGGAGCCACAATCCGACCTCTCTACCTTGCCAGAGTGGGACAATGCTGAGATCAACGCTCAAAAACTTACTTCTTATCAGCGACGCGAAATCCGAAAGGTCCTTGGACGGGTCAAGAAGACAAAGAACGGCATGCACTTCCGCGACTCGGTTCAGAAGCTCTGGCCTGCTCTTTGGGACAGTTATCTTGCCAAGATCGACAAGCCGACTGACCTTTCTGAGATCGATCGGACTCTGCGGGACCCTGCTGGCGCTTACAAGACCGTGGGTGATTTCAAAATGGACATGCTGCTAATGTACGAGAATACACTCGCCTTCAACGGTTCCATACATGATGTCACCATGGCGGCCAAGGGATGTATCCAGAACATATGGAATGACGTCCTTACCATACCTCAAGAGGAGCCCATGAAGCCGAAGCCTACTCCAAAGCAAAAGCCTCCTCGAGAGTCGCGGGCCGCAGCCCACCCAGAGCCGGCGCCTAGGAAGCCATCTACCGGTCCTGCTAGTCCTGTGGTGGAAGCTCCCATAAAAGTTGCCACTCCAGATCAACCCTCTGACCTTCGGCGTGCATCCACGGCCACTGAAGCTGACAGGCCCAAGCGCACTGTGCGCCCCCCGAAGACCAAGGATATCGATTACTCCACCAAGCCCTCGCGCAAGAAGTTGAAGCCCGAGCTCCAATTTTGCGAAGAGGTGCTGGCCGAAATGATGCATCCCAAGAACAAGTACATAAACTCGTGGTTCATGGAGGCCGTTGATGCCGAGGGTCTTGCCATTCCCCAGTATTACTCCATCATCAAGAAGCCCATGGACTTGGGCAAGGTTTCTCGCCTGCTCAGTGGCGGGGATATTACAACATTGAAAGACTTTGACAAGAGTGTTCGACTCATCTTCCAAAACTGCTATACGTTCAACGGAACCCCGGACCAAGGGAATGCGGTGTCGCAGGTAGCGAAGCAATTGGAGGATTTCTATACTTCTCAGATGAAGAGCAAGGACTCGTGGCTAGCGAAGCATGCCAAGGCCAACGCTCCTCCTCCCGAAGCTACTGACGATGAGGAGGAGGAAGAGGACGAGCCCGAGGACGCTGCTGCGTCTGGCATAGATCCATTTAAGGAAGTCCGAGAGTTGGAGGCTAAGCTTCGAGAGGAGAGCGAGAAGCTCAACGACCTGTTTGCTGCAGATTCTCCGAACCAAGCCTTGATCAATGTGCAGCAAGGTATCCTTAGGATGGTACAAGAAGCACTCCTCAAAGCGAAGTCAACTCAGAGCGAGTATCGCCAGAAGCACGAAAAGACGTCCAAGAAGTCGAGCAAGCCCGGTAAGTCCAAAACTTCTGGCGCTGCGGCCCGAAAGCCCACTGGCAATGCAAGTCATCCCAAGAAATCGGGTGGTGCCAAGAAGGCAGTCAAGAAGAGCCTCTCAGCTGCGGAGAAAGATCTCATAGCCACCGCGATCAATGACCTTGAATATCCTCATCTCGACCGTGCAATAGAAATCATCAAGCGAGACACAGGTCAAAACGTAAGTACCCATGACCCTGAATCCCCAAGCAGCCGATTGACCTTGCATATAGGAGAACAACAACGGTGAACTCGAGTTGGATATCGACCAACTCAGCAACGAAGCTCTTCTTAAGTTGTGGGAACTTTGCAAAAAGGTCCTTCCAGGCTTTGGCAAAGACTCTGCCTCGGCTCCTGTGTCGTCACCCGAGATCAGTCGAGCCATGCCTGCTAAGCAAGCCAAAAATGCCGCCAAGCCCAAGAAAAATAAGCCGATGAGCGCGCGCGAGCAGGAAGAAAGAATTGCTCAGCTTAGAGGTCTACGCGACCTCTACCGCCCCGGTCAGGAGCCGGGCGACTTGCAGAACGTGGTTCAGGCTCCCACGCCCACAGCCGATGATTCTAGTGATGATTCAGATTCGGAAGAGGAGTAGGGGCATCGATTAATGCTTGTGTGATTATGGTCTCGGAGTTGCTTGGTTGCGGAGTCTTCGGCATTATACCCCCAGCCGCACGGCTGCCTTACTTTTGGCCCTGGACCCACCACCATCGGCTTCTTCGATTTGCTCGCTTCGAAGTATCGGATTGAAATAGTGAGCTGGCTTTTTGGGCAATTCGAAATTTTTTGGTCGACGACGCGCGCTTAAAAGATGCCGGCATCGTAGGGAACGAAAACGGGGTATCACGAAGGTATGAGGGTGGTTCGCCATCGTTGAGGAGGGAAGTCTCGTGGGAGAAAACTGGACTTGCTTCGCTTCGTTTTGCGGTTGCAGCGGGCGTGATAGCACTATACGTAGTGTACGGATAAATGTACAAACAACATTTTGCTCGTCCCGAAATGTTTGCCGTGAGAGTTTGGGCGCCCTCTGATCTGATCGAGAATCTGTTGTCGGTAATAGTCAAGAGGTGAGAGTCGTCGTTCGATTGTATGTGATGTTTTGATGGTGTATCATGCTACTAGGCTGTGGCATCTAGTTTTTGTCGACGATGATAAAGATGGCTGATCTGGCACTGAGGATAGTTTCGAAAGTCTGGGAGGTTAGGAAGGCGAGAAACCCTAAAATCCAAGCCTTCAGGGTTGGTAGAGTTGATATCACGAAGTTTGATCACCTCTGGCTTCACCGCCCAGAAGCCCCCATTGCAAAGTTTATCCCCGGGACGATTGGTGTGGACAGGAATATGGTGATGTGCAAAGCAAGGGCATGCATCAAGTGTAGGAGCTGCATGAATGTGATTCAAACAGGGGGGTGACAGTGATGGGGATAAAGCTAAACGGTGAAGGGAGAAAATATCATGTGAGAAGTCGTGGGTGAACTCGTGCAAGGGAAAGCTATGTGCTTGATGAAGCGTGGAGGTGTTCCAACCCAGGCCTTGCAGGCGGAATGTACATGCTAAGACATTAGCGGCAACTAAGGCAGACCAGGATAGCTGTGCTCGCGGAAATGAGGTAAGAAAATGGGTACAAACGGCAATGATCGAACAAAAACTGCAAGAGCTTTTGGATCTTTGTCCTGCTGGACGGGATTTTGTGAAAATCTCTCTGGAAGCGTCAAGAGCGAAGGGGCGGAAACGAGCGTTGCAGACGAAAGATGGATTTTTTTTTTTT